>JAUMHB010025176.1:0-18879 GCA_032359685.1 Pittosporum tobira
GGTGTTATAACAGTTTGGGACCAAAGAGAGAGTATGCCTGATTTTAGAAACCTGTGGTGGTTTAGAGTTGACTTTTAGACTTGAGGTGGGGCGATGCAATTTTGGTGAAACCATAGGTGATAATTTGCATTTTATCCAAAAAAACAAAAGTGTCCCTTTCTATTAATTTGTTGTATGGAATATGTACAAGTTGACTAAATATTTTAGTATTTTGACCGTAATTATATATAAATTTATGATTATTTGAATGTGAAAATATTATTAGTTACAAAAAATATGAATTTAGGTATAGTAATGGTCAAAATACTAAAATATTTAGTTAACTTGTACGTATTTCATCCAATAAACTAACGAAAAGTGACACTTTTGTTTCTCAAAAAAACGTTAACAATTAATTTGTCACTTTCTATACATTAAGAAATAAAATAAAGAAGTTATCAACTTTGAAATATACTTTAGTCATTAACCTTTAGAGAATAAACTTTGGATGTCAAATACTTTGGAGGTAAACAAATAGCGTAATTTATTTGCACGAAAATCTGCATAAAATATTTAAACCAATCATTCCACTCAACACACAACCAACTAACAGTAACGTGTGTTACATCTATGCTTAGATATCGTTTCACCTTCTTCTTACTGTGATCTATTTTACAATCTTAGTTCATAGAAAGAAAGTAAAGGTACGAGTCACAATGCTCGACAAGTATCTCAACGTTCCAATTAATTGTACTACGATTTGAATCAATAAATCAAGACAAAAATGATCACAATTCTTAACGGTATAAAAAGACGTAGAGATCCACTTTGCAGTTTTTTTTTTTTGGGTGATCTACAATTTTTTTTTTTTTATGTGTTTTTAATCGACAATTTTTTATTTTATTTTTTATTAACATCCAAAATAGTTGATTTCTCTCCATCTATTGTTCAAATCAAGAACAAAATAGTTGATTTCCTTTCATCATGTGAACAATCAAGAACTACATCACATCTTTGAAAAGCTCCTCCGATAGTATTGTAATTTCAAAGAAATGTAAATTTGTATACATGTTTGACAATGTCTTTTACTGAATAAATAAGCTAAAAGATCACAGCAAACCAAAAATTTAAGGCTTATATATGTATAGAGAACTTCTACATATAGACCTGCATTAAAGTGGATCATAATGACAATATTAAAGAAAAAGGGGAATGTGTAAATCCCTCCACCCCATCCAGTGAAGGGGAAATAGGGCCATGAGCAGAATTTCCAAAAGCTTTAATGTGATCTTTGAGTGACCTCTTATGCTTAAAATCAGAACCACAAGCACAAAACCAACGTTTGCCACAGTTCTTCTCATGGGTTCGCCAATCACCTTTCACGGCCAAGCACTTGCCACACTTACGACACGCGAATTGCCTCGTCCCATGCTTCCTCTTGTAATGTGTCTGCAAGGTTCGAAAATCCTTCAATGGCTTCGCTCTTGGGTGGTTCAAATTGTTCTTGCAACCTTCTTCACAGCAATAACATGGGATTCCTAACATGGCTCGTGGCTGCACTCCCTTTAGCGATTCGGGTCCTTTACGATATTGTGACCTATGACCCCACATGTGCATCTTCCACAAATAGCATAATATACAATGACTAACATAGAACTATAAAAGTTCGGTTATATCCTCGGATCTACAAGCCAAAATTGTTTTGTTAACCAGACACAGTGACATGTTTTATAAATAATTACGATTTCATTAACAATTTGCACTGTATCTAGTTGACAAAAGCTCAGCATGTTTTTGACATAATACATCATTTTCCTAGATCAAATAAGTAATTGCACCTTTAACAAATATGTATGCATATTGTCTATGATAATGGAAAGATCAAATATAGTTGCATAAATACTGAAAATATTTTGTTAGCTATCTGACCTGAAGATTGTTATGGCGGTTGAAGGTTTTGTTGCAGATGTGGCACGAGAAATGGGTGAAACCAACAAGAATTTGTGTAGGAGTTGGTATCCAATACTGCGTAGCCAGTATATTTGGACTGCTTTTATCAAGATCACTACCATGGTTAGAGCCAGTGCTGCAGCTTGTTGGAAGGCCAATACTTAGGGCGATGGTTAAGTCATCCTTATCATCATCATGGCATGAATTAGACTTTTCTCCATAAATTGGTGTTCCAGATGATGCAAGGGAGCTTTGGAATGATAATGGTGAAGATTCGAAAAAATTTAGTGTTTTCTTGTGGAAGAAGTCTAACGGCTTAGTGTGGTTGCATTCACTTGAGGAATGAGCTAATGTGAGAAAAAAATCAGAGAGCTCCATGTTGTGAGCGCAAATATCGATGGTCTCGTGATTTGGATTTTGATAGGTTCTTGTAATGGGATTTCGAGCCTTGGTTGAAGGTTTGGTGATTTATGGTGGATTTCAAAATATGGTAAAATTAAGGTATGAAATGGGAGATATGATAAGGCTAGAGGGACGGTGGCTGGAGAAAGATGTTGGTTGAAAAATTGAATGAAAATTACCTTGGTTAGGGAGTTAGGTAATTTCTTCTGTTTTCTGAACTTTTCTACTAGTAGTAAAAAGAACAAATACGTACCTTAATTGCAGTGGCCCATGCTTTCTCAATCTTGCAAGAAATCTACTACAGAGAAGATAAAATCAATGGCAATGCATTATCTAGTCTGGTTCATTCTCAAACAAACTTTGACATAACCAAGAGAGAGATTTTGCATGGAAATGTAGGATATACTTAATTTCCAATTTGGACACGTATATGGGACCTTTTAGTTGTATCTATAGCCTAGATAGAATTACTCCATCAAAAAGAAATGACCGCACCCATTGACTTTCTTGCAAGGTTAGTCTCACAAATCTAACATCTTTTAGCCTCCTTCCATGGCTCTTCGCGAGGCCAACAAATAGACCATTATTCACTTGCTTTTGAGGTTTGGGAGTGATTTTGATGGATGATTTTGGGCTTGAAGTGGGTTAGTTGGACCTGGTAATCGAAGAAGATGATGAACAATACCATGATTAAATTTTCAAATTTTTAGAAAATTTATTAAATCTACAATTTTCTCCTAAATTCAATAAACAATTATATGTTTGGAATTTGAAAAACTGCGAAACATGAAAATTTCATGTAGAAAAATGATGTTTTTAAGGTTACCTACTTGTATTCAAATTGTGAAAATTTTAATTAAATATTCATACATAATATTGACTTGAAATTTTATTTGTAGATTCTTGAAATGGTATGTAATATAAGATTTTTTTTTAAAAAATGCTTTTAAATTGAGGCTATTATAAGGGCAAAATATTCATTTCATTTGTATTTTCATTACATATAAGATACATCGAACATCCTAGGATGTATTGTATGATATGATAGACCCCTTTTATGACATAGGTTGTATTTGGTTGGTTTATAGATTATGTTGAGGATTGTAAGACCCTAAGAGCTATAAAGGACTCGGCAATGAGCAATAGTGAGTAGTTTTGGAAGTATTTAATCTTAAGACAAGATTCTTATGTGTGGAGTTGAATATATTGTCCATTGGTTTATTATTGTTCTATGAGTTTACATTTCTGCATATAACATGTCAATAACCAGCTTATATTACCCAGCTACAAATTGATCCTACGTAATTCTTAGACATGTTATTGATCATATTTTAGTTTGGAATAGTTTAATGTAATTGTTAGACGTACTATTGACTGTGATTGAGATATTTTGAGCATGTTCTTTTATTTTTGGGCATGATAATCCTTATATTTGAATTGGTTGGAATTGGGTTCCAGTACCAAGTCTTGGCAGGGGGCCAGGAGTTTATCGCTTGATAGTGTTGCAGTGCTAGCATTATTGTGCCCTTAAGGTTGATCACCAAGGGATAATATGGGTTTGGCCTGATTAAAAGTTCAGTTAGACCATGCGTTGGTACATGGTTTGTGTTTTTGATGTCCTCTTAGTTGTTCCTATATTTTTATATTTAGGATTTGAGAAAGATTCGATTCGAGTCTTTTACGCTTGAGTTTTACAGCCATTGTTACTTGTTCATGCTTGAAATACTATTAATATGATTCATTAATTCTCATTGCTTCGAAATATTTCTTTCTTGTAAGGCTTTACATAGGTTCAAATTCATTTGTTCCAAATGTTTTACATGCTAAGATTATTCACTCACTCTTATATTATGTTTTCTTTTTCTCTTAGTTAAATATGAGGACAATAGCAGGGCAGACGGTAAGGGAATAGCCTAGTAAGGTTATGAAGATTATATTGTTGTATAGTTTTGATGTAATTAGTTGGTTTTTGTAATATGTTAATTTTAGAAAATTCATTGTGAAGATATTAGAACCATGTATGTAACAGCATGTTTGCATTTTCACATTTTGCGATCATTAGATTATATATTTAGGATGTCCAGTTTTCATGTTTATTGAGTTATGATTCATGTTCTTAATCCTTCTAAATACTTAATCACTATTTAGATGATCTAGATTAATAAATTTAAGGACTTGACGGTGACGATTTATTAATAACTCAATTGAATTATAGCCATAAATTAAATCTTGCTAGGAATAATTCAAGGTGATTTGTGCAATTTCTATAGTAATTGGCTTAACAATGGTTGATGAATCCGGAATTCCATAGAACTTAATGTTTTTTTAATTATTTAAATTCACATAGGGATATGTTGGATTAATAATTATAGTAGGGATACTTTCACGAGGAATATGCTAGTATCTAATATAGAAAAATTCCACTGACATAAACATATTGAATTAATATAAATTGCATGATAAAGTCAGTAAACCCTAAATTATGATTGGATAGGTGAAGTCGAAATCTTAGCCTAATTTCTCTATATTGATTTAGTCTCTTATTTAGTTTAGATCTAATTATTAGAATAGTTAATTATTAGTTTAGCTTATTAAAAATCAAAATTTTATTATTTGCTAGATAAAATAAAAGCTAAAAATAGTGGTACATCGTTGACATCAGTCTCCATGGGAACGATAATCATTTATACTATAATTTGATTAGTATACACTTGCACTTAATTTCGATCAGAAACTAATTTCACTCACAAAGACTAGTTTTTTTCTCTACTATAAAAGGCCAATTATTTATCAATGATTAGCAATCCTTTTCAAGCCTTTATCTTTCAGTATCTGAGCTTTTCAAGAAAAACTCTTACGCAACAAAAAGCTATTATGATATCTCTCCTTTCAAACAGTTCATACACATTTTTGAGAGAGATTCATATACAATCAAGGCTTGTATCCATCTGTCTAAGAGTTATTCACAATATATTTTTCTTAGATATAACCATTCTTTTTTCATCTTTGTAATTGGAAAAGGATTTACTATAAGGGTCTCAATTTGTTCTTGAGGAAAAAAAAAGGGAGTCAAGGTTTCTCCACGAAAAATGAGCTAAGAATAGTAGATTTTTAGGAATCTCAAATCCGGAGAAGGCTTGGGGACTGGACATAGAAGATTAGCTCCGAACTAGGTTAAATCTATGTGTTGTACATGCTTTATAATCTTATTCCTTATTTTTGTTTATTGCATTATTTATTTATCCACACATAATCTATTGATCGCAAAAATAATTAAAACAAAAATTTTTAAAAACCAAATATTTTTATAACAATCTATTCAACCCTCTTCTAGATTGTTATTGCACTAACAACTAAGTTGGCTCAGGATGTCCATAGTGCCTCATGGTCATTTCATAATTCATGAAATGGTTGTAAGGTCCCCACTACTATCATCCATTCCTAGGTTACTGGAGATTTCAATCTAATTTTCAATAGCCTTTTTCTCAATCGTAGTAGTGATTGGGGACTGCGCACTATGACCCATTTTGGGACTTTAAGTTCGACATGCTTCTCCATCTAAGTCATCCATGCTTGAAGGTTATTGTTTTCTATGTTGGTCTTTGAAATTGGAGACCTTGGAGGGCTCCCCTTCTAGTCCTTAAAGTAGTGGGGGAGCACTCTAGACACTAATATTTTGGATTAGGGGTTTCAGAATGCTCATGTTGGTCTCATAATTCTCTATAGAATATTTTAGATCGTTATCGTCTACGAGCCTAAGGAGATAGTTGTTGTTCACATGCTACTTGGTGGTTTCTTCACCTCTTGGATTCTTTACTTGAGCTCTTCTCATTCTTCTTCCAGAACTTCCAACTCGTAAAGGTCAATGAGATCCGTGACCCTCTCTTTCTCATTTAAGTAGCTATAGGCGACATTAAGTATATGGACAACACATGATCTTGCTCGATCTATGATGCTTCAAGTATCAGGGGTTTGATGATGTTTGTCTTTACATTAGTCGTCAAATCGACTATTAGTTGAGTCGGATGAAAAATCAACTAAGCTCGAGTGGATCCTCATACAAGACTTTGTGCTTTGGGAGTATTTCAATCTCGATCTATGGATCCATTTGGTTCAAAGGTTTGTGGTGGTGATTTATAAGCTACTAGGTTTGACCATTTTAACCTTCCTTCTAGTGCTAATTGTTAATATCAAAATCTCGTTGGTGCCCTAATTGCCTTGCTCTATGAAACCCACTCCTCCTAAAGATACATGCACAAAGGGATCAAAATTTTTTATCATATTTTCCCCCCTCTGATACCTAAGTACGTACTAAAGTAAATGAATAATATGGCAGCAATAAAAAAAATTAGAGTTTTAAGTATTGTATGTAAGTTATGTGCCTTTAATCATCCTTCATATCTATTAGGCCCTTTGAGCAATTATATAGACTAGAAGTCAGTGAATAGTCTTCTTTTACAAAGTTGTTTAAGTTTAAAAATTGATAGTTTAAACAGGTTCTTCTTGTTTGCTATATCAAGTCTTCATGTGATTGATAAGTGTTTAATTAATACGATATTTTAATGAATATTCTCTTGATTTATCATTAAATTTGCATCAATTAGGTTTATTATCCTTGTTGTTGGGCTAACAATGATTTATTTGAAGGATTGGACTTGTTTTGCTCTGTGTTGAGCTTATGTCACAGTGATTCGGGCCTAAAAGAAGCTATTTTGATCAAAAATCAAGTCTAAGACTAATCCCAAGAGGACAAGAATTACCAGATATCGAAGAGCATCAACAATAATCAGAGCAGAAAGATTTATGGGCAGAATTACAAACGTAATCCTGACCGTAAATATAATTATAGGTGTTAAATATGGTCGTGCAAAATGTCATAATTTTTGTTGACTTTTTCGGACAGCTTTGACTTTCACGTAAATGGGCTTTTTCTTTGGACTTTTTGATAAGGATTAAAGTAGGAATCTTGATTGAACACAATTTTGGGGGATAGATTTGTAAAATTAGTTATAAAACCCCCCTCTTAGCTAATAGAAAATCATTATACAATATAGAGAAGATCAAGAGCTCAAGGAGGCAAAAGCCATAAGATTGTCGTTTCCTGACGAATAATTGTAATCTTCTTTCTACTAAGATTTGACATATCCTATTTATGATTAATTGAATTTTTATTTAGACTTTATCATATGTTTGTATTGGTTTTTCATGTTTTGTGAGTTATGATTCATTTAACTTGCCATTAGTTAGATGATTTATATTAACATGTTTAAGGACCTAATGGTGATGATATATTAAATAGCTCAATTGGATCATAGCTATGAATTAAATCTTGCTAGGAATAGTCCAAGGTGATTTGTGTAGTTTCGATAGTAAAATAACTAGATTACAATTAACGAATTCAAGAATTCCATAGAACTTAATTCTCTCTTAATTATTTAAATTAACATAAGAATATGTTGGGTTAATAATTGGACTTGAGCTAGGGATGGGATAATATCTAATCAAGGGAATTATACTATCATAAATATGATTAATTAATATAAATTGCATGATAAGTCGGTAAAGCCTAAATTATGATTAAATAGGTAAAGTCAAAATCTTAGCATACTCTTTTAATATTGATTAACCTCTTATTTAGTCTAGATCTCATTATTAGATTAGTTATTTGTTAGTTAGCTTAATAAAAATCAAACCTTTATCAATTTGCTAGATAAAATAAAAGATAGAATAGTGGTATATAATTGACATCAATATCCATAGGAACGATAATCTTTTATATTGTAATTTAATTGGTGTACACTTGCACTAAATCCCAATCAGTGAGCAAGGCTTGCTGCAGTAAATTTAATTGAAAGTACAACTTTTATGCAGTGAATTGTTTTACCCTTAGACTATATTATTAGATAGAAAACTTAATTATGCCATTCATTTACATTTACAACAGTAATGATATAATAATAAATATTTTAACTTAAAATAATTAAACACTTCTGAGAATATCAAATATGTAATTGAGTTCAAGATGAAAAAATACAACTTAGCTCATTTTGAACAAGGTATGGAATACAACAGGAGTTGATTGTGATATAAAGCTTGAATAACTTGCTTCTTAGCTGAAACCAGTCTTCTAGCGCCATTGACTTGTTTGTTTAGAGTCTAAAGATTTTGGCTAAGTGTTTTGAGATTTCTTGGTCATACAGCAAGGAAGTTGGTTTCAACTTCTCAAAATCTTCAACCACAACTTAAGCTGCTAAATCTCCAATTTATAACAAGATACTCCAACCATTGGAATTATGCTAGTTTGGAATCATCCTTATCTTCAGCTACCAGATGGCCAGGCGTTAATGTCCATTTTTGGAATGACTAGGAACGGGGTACAAGGTAGTGGCCATGTTGTTTGTACTGTCTGTACTTGCATATACCACTTGTCATTATGTTATACCTTTGTTGTTGTTGGGAACCTTGATGTGTCTTCAATCTTTGCTATCTTTTGTCATCTTATTGTCGACAATCTTTTATGTTGCTAAAGTTTTGTTGTTTACATAACAAAGAACTTACGGAAAACTGAAAGCCCTTTATAACAAAAGGGTGTTTACAAACAACAAGGCATTATCAAATCTAGAAACAATAGGGACACTAAGCCTATCAATACGAAGTAGGGTTTATTCTCCGAGCTAGGGAAGCTCTTAGGTAGCTACATTTCATCAGACTTCTTCTTGGAGTCAATTTCCCTAACCATTATCTCTTTAAGAATATATTCTTTAGAAAAAATATTTCTATCTATCCTAGTTAGCCGCCATACAGAACCATAGTAGGTATCAATGAACTCTTCAAACCCGATACTTGGTCTACGAGGCCCAGCCCAATTTTGGGTCGACCTCTAACAAATCTAGTGATTACTAATTAAATACCTGTTTTTTTTTTTACTGATACTTCTTGGAACCATCATACTTAAGTCAAGGTTATCATATGAAACACCAAATTCGACATAAGATATTTCAGTTATAAATTTCATTTAATAATCAGCAAACATGATTAATCAAAATTCTTTATTGAGGGGGGCAGCAATTCCATGTGCTGTTCGTACATAATATAAAGGTGTCTGTTATTTCAAATATGGGAAAAAGAATCGTGCAATTGATTTTTATTTTTTTTTTTGCCAAGAAAAAAATGGGGACAATTAGCTGTTGAGATCACAAGTAATCTGTCGATCAATATTAGCCAATGGTTACAGTTTTGGATCCAAAAAAATAAATCTTGAATTAATGATCCCCGATATAAAAATAATCGAAGAAATGGATCTCAAGATTGTACAATTAGCACTGTTTTCTCTCCATGACTTGAATATTTGGGAGAGCTTCTTGCTTAGGTGTTTGGACTTTCTGAAGTAACCGCTCCAGCTGCTGTTTCTGTTGAGGTATGTTGTGGAGTTTGTGGATCTGACACCAACCATATATAACAATTTCATAAATCGAAATCAAATTTACGAAAAAAGAGTTTATACACCAGAAATAGTTTACATTATGACAATTTGGAATATGTAATACCTTGTAGTTAGTTCTATAACATGATCATTTCAATTTCAAAGTTGACAAATGCACTTCATATAATTTTGGATTAGCAGAGAATGATTCATTCACATAACAAAGAATTGCATATCAATAACACGTGAAAGATATCAATGTTCAATATGCCACCAATATGTAACTTTCAGCTATATGAATAAAAAAGTTTCCGATAATCATAAACAACAAACAAAGATTAATAATTCCATAACCTCGTCCAATTATTTGGACTCATTAGTCGACTAGTACAAATGTTAAGTTGATTTAATTGTATCTTAAGGTTTATATGCTTTAAGGGATGCATTATTGTTGTATTCGACATATAATTTTTTTTTTTTTAAATTAACTAAAATAATTTTTTTTAAAATAAATTTTTTATTTTTATTTTTCAAATAAGTTATAAAGTTATAAAATAAATTATGTCAAACATGTCTATAATCTTGAACTAAACCAATTATGATGCCTGAAGATTCTATTCAAGTTAATGTGCTCTGTGGGCCTGGCATCAAATAGAGCCACTCCACTGAATCTTCAGGACCAACTTTGGATCATCTAGCAAGGTATATACTATTGAATCCACATGCGGTCACTGTTAGCTATCTGGCATCAGTTTTTCATTGACCCATTGATGGGTCTCAACATACAACAGACAGCTCATATCACATGCTTAGGGCTTCTCAATTGGCCCCCCATTTCTGCACGCATGTTACCCTACTCCGTATATCTATACCTATACTTATAACATATACAATAATACTACATGCATTAATAAAATATATATAAATTGACGTGTCAAATTGTAATTAGTTATAATGACAGACCTACCTTATGTATAGTCTTACATTCACTAATTATAGTTTGACACGTCAATTTATACATATTTTGTTAGTTATCTGTTAGTATTTATAGTATTACCGTAATATATATAGAGAGAATAGGTAAATGTGTTCCATTTTTCACTATCGATAAAAACAAAAAAAAATTGCTCCGAAAAAGATTACAACTAATAAAATTTAGAATGCATTTATCATTTACCAGATCGATTTATGTGGCATGTTAATTGTTTTGTGTTCCATACACGACAGTATTGAGTTCTGATAGGTGGGTCAATATGAAAAACAAGTAATTTATGATTCTCCTTTACGGTAAGGTGTCTTTTAGAAAATGAACAACTGCACATGCTAGTATAATTAAAAAGATATAGATAGGGTTTTTTTTTTTTTTTTTTTTTTACGATAATAAAAGATGTATATAGATAGCTTAATTACCGGTAGAAGGGGTAAAAGGATGCCTTGAAGATTGTTGTAAAGTAGGAAGTGGGGGTGGATAGGTGGAAAAGGACTGATCCATGTGCGTAGGATAGTAAAGATAAGATTGTGGTGGGATACGTTGCGCCTGGGGTGCACCAGAAAATGTCCCCCTTGGAGCTTGCATGGAATATCCATAATAATATGGCGAGCCCATTCCTGATGATCCCACTCCATATGCTTGATGATAATACTGAGCTTGCTGTAGTTGCGGATTATACATGCTCTGCATTTATATCCCAATTAATCATGATTATCCCACTAATCTTAACCTTAAGGAAAAAAGAAAGAGAGGGAATATAGAGAACAAAAATGTTATGTGCACTAACAGATATACTAACAAAGCGTACATAAACTGACATGTTAAATTGTAATTTGTTATAATGACAGACTCACTCTATGTATAATCATGCATCAACTAATTACAGTTTAACACGTTAATTTGTATATATTTTATTTGTATATCTATTATAAAAATGTATCTCTGTTAATTTTTATAGGATTACTGTATAGGGAATGTGTGTGTATGTGTGTGTGTGTGTAGATATATATATACACACATAAAAACAGAGGAAGGGAGGGAAGAACTCACTTGGTGGTATCCATAATCAGTGGGGTAAGTTGTGTACCTGAGAAGTCGTTAAGTGTAATAAATTGCTCAGCAAATGTAGGATAATACTACATCTAATAACGGAAATTAAATAAGAAGAAAAATTAAAAAAGACAAATAAATAACTCAATTTGGTCCTACATCCGAACCAACTGACCCCAGCCATATCGTTAGTTATGGAATTTAATTGAAGGCATAAATATGGTATCAATACGATAGTACCATATAAATTTAGATAAAGAAATTAAGGAAGTGGTACAGGCAGCGTACAAGACAACTATCATGGTCCATGTTATTTTCAATTTTCTTGTACTACGATCTATAAATAATTTTGTGTATTTATTTATTTATTTATTTATTTTATCAATGAAATAAGTATTACTATTTTGCCGGCAGTTGCCGATGGCTCCGAACAAGCACATATCAGCTATTAAAATGTCATCCCAATTAAGGAGTTTATGTCAATGTATTGAATATCTATCTATTCATGTCTTCCAAATGTCAGTTTCTCATATGGATTACATTGTGATTTTGGTCATTGATAATTCTGGTCAAAGCATAAATTAAGGTGAGAGAATATTTAATACAAGGAAGAACAGCAATAATAGTACAAAAACACATGCAGAATCCCTCTGTAAGCCTGCGTAGCTGACCAAATTAGCAAAAGAAAAAGTAAAAATGCAGATACATGACAAGATATAGTGTTCTTGATATATATGTTTCTATATAGTATTGTTGAACAATGGATTCATGCAGATAAAAATTGTTGAAATACGCTCAAAAAAATTAATTATCGAAACAAGTTTTTCCGTAATTTTAATTTGTCCAAACAAGTTTTTATTTACAAGTAGGAATTCATTTGGGCTAGACAAGCATGCACACAGAGAATCACATAAGCCAGTTACTGATGTCAACAATAGAAACATTGAATTCTTGATCTGCAATTGTGCAAAGTGCATAAATTACATTAATGTTGACCAGAACTTTTATGAAAGGGAAAAAGGCAATAGTAAAATGTCTATGCCATTTTTAACCATTTGACTTGTCTCTTTTCTTTCCTTTTTTCTAGTTGAACTTTTCATTTATACACTATCTCACTGCCATTGACCTTTCTCTATCACTACTTGCATATAAGGACTAGTATATTTCTACCATTACCATTTTTTTCACATTATATACAATTTTAAATTTGCCACTAGAGTTGAGAAATAAATATAAAAAAGAAATTAAAAACAGAGATTTACCCATAAGGTGGATAAATGACAGGAGGTGGTGGTGGGGGAACTGGTGGGGTTAAAGGCGCTGCGACTCCACTATAGGATGATGTTGCACCCTGTGGTGCTGCACCTCCACGATATGGAGACCCACTTTGACTTCTTCCTACATTATTTTTTAAATACAAATTTACTGATAATTATAACTTTTAATCAATGCCATTGATTTCATGACTTTGACCAAGAAACGTTACAGAGGTTAGCTTGTTAAATGCACTTCATTTTTCGGCCAATTGTTTGATAAGAGTTCGAACATAATTATAGAAAATTGAAGTGCATTTGTCAGCTTCTAGCTAATTAATGTGGAGAGATCATATGATAACAAGACAAAAATAACGAACCTCGAGGGGGTGAAGGTCTAGGCCGGCCAAGTGAAGCAATGTTACAATTTGCTTTTCTCCCATCAATAACAGGGTTTGGTTCAATGCAAGCCCTCCTTGCCGATTCAGAATCGCGAAAAGTCACCTGTTCATCCGATATTATAATGTTGAACTTTACAAACTTCAAAAGGAAAGATGATCATTCATTTCGGGGGATATCTCACATTTATTTTTTATTATTATTATTATTTTTTTTAAAATTTAAGAAGTGTCATTGTGTAAAAGTCAATGACTGATGATATATATATCACGCTGCTCTAAAATCACTTAAAAAAGTATTTGTAATTAAAAACTTACAAATCCATATCCTTTAGATTTTCCGGTGTTCTTATCGGTGATGATAACAGCTTCAAGAATCTCTCCATACTGCTCGAAATATCTTTGCATTGCATCCGTCGGTGTCTCCCAAGCTAGTCCACCGACAAAAACCTTAGTAAATGTTGTGTCACCAAACGGTGATCGATAATGCTGGTATGCCATAGCATCTAAATCATTCCAAACAATCTCCTATGAATCAATAGGCGTGAGTGAAGTTTCTTGATATTTCACTTATGTAATTTTTCCTTTCCTCTCTGTGTCCCTCGTTGAGATTTTAATGGCGTGTTTGGAGAGATGCAAAAGAAAAATAAAGGAAAATAGAGAGAGAGAGAGAGATCCGACAGTTGCAAACTCTAATTTGCTGGAGATGAGGAGGAGGGTGGGGTGGGTTTTTGTAAAACGAATGACAGCTGCCTGCATGAGTAGAGGGAGGGGGCACTTGAGTCTGTCCTCTCTGCCTCAACTGCATTAATATACACTCCCACCCCTCCAAAACAAATTATCAAATAATCTCGTACTTAGTTGTCCTCCTGTTTTCTTCTCATTGTTTTCTTTTCGACTTCCCACCCACACACACACACACACACACACACACACATATATATATATATGACTCAAATCTCAAAAAAAAAAAAAAAAAAAACCTTTATATGTTCCATCACGACTCATACTTTTCTTCCTACTTTACTTGTTTTTTCATATTTTTTGCTCATTGGTGCTTACGTATTCACGTTTTATAGTGATAGTTAATCAATTAAATACATAAAAATAACGTATACATAACAATTCTTATTAAATAGAAAATTAATTAATATTTAAATATGTTAAAATAATGATAATTTAATTATTTTTACGTATTTAAGTGTGCAACTATTATTTAAGAGTGCGTGTATATATCTGAATTCGTTGTTCATTACATTTTTGGTTTCTTTGTAGTGGGGTTAGCATAACTAACAAGGTGGACCCTTCGAGGATCATATTCGTGTTGCTACTTCCATGACCAAGAAGATGGTCAAGCAAAATTATTAAAATCAATAATTATAAATTAATTAGTATGTTGTAATGATGGTTTCACCTTATTGTGTGGGCTTTTGTTGCATTATCGGAATAATTGACCTTTCTGTACAAAATTATCATTAGTTTCTTGCAATTATCACTCGGGGTGGTTCCACATGTAAAAATGAAGATGGTCAATTGAACCCCAGCTTACTTTAGAAAAGGTCAGGAAAGGCTAGGCTTGATGGGATTTTGTTCAAGAAAAATGCTCTTCAACTCTAGAATCATGGAACTTGTCCACCTTTGGCCAAGAAAATAGATATTAATATAACAATAAAAATCAAGTGTGACCCCTTGTTTCTTTCTACATCTGTTTCACAATTTTTACATACATTTTGATAATTGTATGTCATAAATTATAAAGACGTATAAGAAATATATTAGAATATTATTTTTATAATATGTGAATTATATTTTAAAATATAACATATAAATATATATTTATAAAAATAAAATAAAATAAAATAATTTAATACTATTTTTATACGATTTCTGTACCACACATCACGCAACAGATAAAAATTATTGTGAAAATTTGTGGGATATATACAGTTGCTAATAATAAAACTTTTAGTTTATAACGTTCAACACCAATGTTGGGACTCAAACTTATTAAGAGAAAATTAAGAAATTTAATTACCTCCATCAGGTAAATATTTCTTAGTATGACAATCAAACGTAAATCTATTAATGCAATCAGTCTTTTTAATTCTCTTACTAAAATTGTTTAATTAGATTGCTGGTGGATATTCTAAATCAAGTTTTACGCACTTAATTAAAGCAGTCAAATGCCCGTAAAGAACTTATTCTCCTTATTAATAAATGTTGTAATGAACTACTGTAAAAAATTATGGAATCCGCCACTCTCACCTTTACATAGCTAGTTGCTTAATATTCTTTCCGTTTCATAATTTTTATAATTTTTTTTTGTAGATCTTTCACAATTTTCACAATATATCATTTTTGAAAAATTTAATAAAATAAATTGTCTAATTTATCCTTATTTTATTAAATATGACTCACAATTTCAACTATTATAACTATTATTCCAATATTATGATCCACCATTTCAGTCACTACTACAATATTATAGTTCACTACTTCAATCCCTACTTTACTATCTAAATTTTAATAATATAAGAAAATTTAGATCATTATTTTATAATTAAATGTATTTTTAATATGTATAAAAAATCCATCATTGCAAAAATTTTGGGATGGAGAGCATAAAAGTCCCTATGAGCCTATGATTGAAAACACAGCTAAGAGATCAGCTCACATGGTCCCATAATTTCTTAATTTTAAATATCTCGATTTAATTTGTTGTTACATGTATGTATTTGGTGAAATGGTGGCAACATAATGCTTCAAACCCTAATCAAACCCACATGGCCCCCACGTTCCTAACCAGCTCTCAACCAGCCAAAACAAATAGGTAGAACAGTTAGGATCAATTAATCTTAACTCATACATACTTTCCAATCAACTCTATTAACAGACAAACTAATGCTAACGGTCGGCTGCAATCGATAGAATCGAAGTTCCTGTCGTCTAATTGTAAAATTTGCAAGTATGGGATCATGCACAAAACTTTCCCTAGTCAAAATGTCAGGCAAATTAATTAATCTAATGGAGTTTTAGTTAATCTTAATGCTTGACCATTAAGTTGTCCAGACCTCGCCAGAGCCTTGACTCAGTGGGTTGAGACTTTGAAGGTTTCTCCTAGTCCCCAGGCCACCAGATTCTGGCTTAATTGGAATCACACACTTGTCATCTCATCATTGTAAAAAGCTTTTTGTTTTAGAATACCATATCTTTTCTCAATTTTTTTTTTTTTTTTGGTGATAAAGTACCGATTGCATCATAAACATTTAAAACTTAATTTGTATTTTTAATTCGTTTTTGAAAAAAATACGTACTAAACTTTTTTTTGGTAAATTAAATGCACCATGCGACTCACTTTTCATCTATTTTCTTAACAGTTCTTTTAATGACATTATCAAATGAAGGATAAAAAAAGGTTTTAAAATGTATAATAAATTTTAATAACTTAAAATCTCACCTAATTTACGAGAGATTGTGATATATTTTCTCCATATCCATTTTTCTTTTCTTTTCTCTTCAGATCTATGATGTGTTGAAGATGATTAGAACCAACTTCTCCCTAGATTGATTCCTTCTTCAGTCACAATATGAGTTGTTCATCAATTTTTGTATTGCTAAAAATAGGCTTTATCATTTTGGAGACTCGAAGAGACTTATTAATTTGAAGAGATGAGAGAGAGAGAGAGAGAGAGAGAGAGAGAATATAAAAGCTTTAATCAAGTAAAAGTTGTGTTTTTTCTTTTATACTCCTCGAAAAGCAAATATTTACTAAAAGGATTGGACGGAAAAATTGACGGAGTGTGCTTTCACTTCCTCAAGTGAAAGTTTTGGGGTGTGTTTTTTTCAAGATGAATGCACATAGGGTGGGAGTTGTTTTCCCCTAAAAATCTGGATTACAATTTATACTTAACCTTTTTATTTTATTTTTGCTACAGAGAATTGATCTGATCATGCCACGGTATGACCTTATTAGCGCCATAGTTAAAATTGAGTTCATGAAATTATTACGAAGAAGTTTTAAATTTAAATCGTCTAAAGATATTTTTTATTTAATTAAACATAATATTATTCCTTTTATTAAGTGAAACTAACGGTGCGGAACAAAGTCTGGCGAACAATTAATATATAAATACACAGATTACCGTGGGCGTTTACATATATTTGAAAAGAAACTGCTGACTAATGAACCAATATAATAAATTCTCATTACTCTTTTTTTTATCTTTTGTGTGGCCAAAAGTGTTGCGGCGCCCATGCACATATATTTTCTCAAAAAGGAGAACACACGCACACACACTAACACACGGAAATGTGCCTTGTCAAAATGACCTTAATGTAATTATTAAATTTAATTATGAACTAAAAAGTTTAATTTAGAACTCGAATTATTTGTTTCAACGTTTGTAACGTCGTTTGTTCCATTCCCGAAATTGGGACACGTGTTTTTTCTTTTAAGTTTCATATAAAAAAAAATTATATCGAATATTAAGTTATCAAACCTACATTAGACAATTAATGTGGAATAGAAATTCTGCTTTAGCAATACACACACTGACACACATATACATATATATATATATATAGATGGATGAAGAGAAGAGTCATTATTTAGAGCGAGCTTGTTGCCAGCGTTAGGGACGACTGGGGCAGCTAAAGGATCCTCTGGGTTTATGAGATATACTGTACAAGCCCCGTGAACTGGCAGAGTTCTCTCAAAGTGGGGGTCCTGCCACTCCTTGAGAACGATGAGCTGGATTTCTCATGTACTTTCTTTTCATTTATTTCTAACACCTCAAGGGTCTCTCTTTGAATGTAAATTTATATGTATATACTCCTTCTGATCCATATAAATAGTTTTATTTCATTCGCAAAATTTATAAAATCTAAGAATAATTTTATTTCATGTCTAGGTATAAACGTAATAAAGATTAAATTACAGTGAAACATGATAATGAGATTGTAATGTTAAATTTGAATACATTATGTCATTCTAAATTATATTTTATCAAACAATCATTTATTCACAAACCTCGAGTAGGGTCATTAGTTTTTATTTCCCTTCTCATAGAAAACCATTTTAGAGCTATATTCAGAAAATGAAAAAAGGAAAAAGTTGCAAATAGACCTTTTATGGAACCATTGTATTCTATCGTCTCTCCATTCCAAAAGCAAATATATAATTTCAAAGTGATTTTAACAAATACTTTTTCTCTCTAAAAAATTAAAATAAAATAAAAATTTTGTTTGAATTTTTTAGTCAAATTGACTAATTTTTGGATCAAAAATATTTATATTTTATACACATATAGATGGTACAATTATAATCATAAGAAACTTCATAAAATGTATTAGTTGATCGAATGTTTGTTTATTTGAATACTTAAATATATAAAGTTAATTATTTATTTTAAATTTGACTAATTTAACCAAAAA
>JAUMHB010025187.1:6064-17864 GCA_032359685.1 Pittosporum tobira
CTCTCTCTCACTGCATTTCTCTCAAAAAACTCCCTAACAACCCCCTCTCACAATTCCTCTCTCGTCCTCTCCTCTCCAAGAAATCAAAACCCATCTCCCGAAACCCTAAAAACCCACCATTTCAAATTTCAAGCCATCTCCCATGGAGTCCACCTCTGAAATTCAACCAGCTTCCGGCAGCAGCAGCAGCCGCCGCCGCAGCTGTTCTTCCCAAGATAAGCCCAGCAGTGGGATAACAGGATCCACCTCCAGTGGGACACCAAAAGCCACCACCAGCCCCGACAACACCATCGACGGCCTCCCACTTGTGGTGGTCGACGGCACAAACCGGTACAGACTAAACCACCCCATCGGAAAATCCGCCAGTAACGTCACCGTCTACAGTGCCACCATTGTCAACCGTGGCAATCACAATGACGCCTTCGTAGCCATCCAAGTGGTCCACCAAACGAAGCAAGAACAAGAATACGATAGTCTCTTCCTGGAAGTCGCCAAGAACAAGCTCTGTAACCACCCTAACATCCTCAAGATCAAGAAGAACTTCAACTACAACGACTACCTCTGTGTCATCATGTCCCTCCATGACGTCACCTCCCTTCCCACCATCATGGGCTCTACCAGTATCTTCAAAGATGGGTTGCCGGAAAACTGCATCGCCGTCGCTCTCCGCGAGACGATCTGCGGTGTCTCTCAAATCCACCAAGTTAAGCAGATTCACAAGAACGTTAGCGCGGGAAATATATTTTGGCATGAGACCCATCGTTCGATCAAGCTCGCTTATGGGCCCACGATTTTTACGAGAAACGGTGATTTCGCTAACGAAGGATCGTCGGCAAATGTTCCGTCATTGGAAAAGGGATTGGGTTCACTTACACGTTGGGGTGCGCCGCCAGAGGTTTACGAGAGTGGTTCCGAAGCGACGTCGTATAGGGAGGCGTCTGACGTTTGGCTCATTGGGATTGCAGCGTTGGAGTTGGCTTACGGGGATGTTAAGGTGGTTGACCGTAAGGAGTTGGAGCGTTTGGTTGACGGGATAAGGGTGAATCAAAGGTTGCCTAACAGGGGAGACGATCTAACAGAAATGATTTTCTTTGGGCCAGAGAAAAAGAAAAAAAATAAAATGGCGAAGTTGTTTAAAAGGAAAACGCCATTTATAGATTGGGCTGGAATTAAAGTCCCTCCACTTTTTAGGAAACCACCCAAGAAGGAGAAACCACAAATGATTAAGGAAAAGGGTGAAGAAAAAGTGGAAAAGAAAGGGATGAAGAAAGTGATGAATAACTTGATCCCAAAATGGAAAGGGAAAGGGAGGGAAAAGGAGAGAAAATCGTTTTCGAAAAGTTTTGGGAAAATGGTGGCGGGGTGTTTGGCTAATGATCCTAAGAAGAGGCTTACATTGGAGCAGCTTGTGCATCATAAATTCTTCGAGGGTTCAATGCCTGTCACCTACTTTGAGGAGGTTGTGATCAAACAAGAGAGAGATCCAGTTTGGTGATTCATTGGAAACCGAGCTTCAAAGCATGCACGCATGCAAGAAATTAAGAAGGTGAAAAAAATTGTGGTTTCCTTTTTTAGAAATGTGGCATACTATAAGTACTTGACGATGATAGTAGTTAAATAATGGTTTCATTTTGAGAGTACCATTTGATATTTTCTGGATTTGGAAGGTTGGTGATGATGGTGGTAGAATGCAAAAACTATGAATGGTATTCTTATATTGGCTTAGTGAAGTTCTTTTTTTTTTTTTAACGGTTGGTTAATTTGGTGCATTTCTAATCTGTAGTAGTTTTGGATGACCTTGAGCTAAAATCATGCATATCTTGTTCTTTTTTAATTATAAGAAGAAATCAGTCAAAAAAAAAAACAAAGTCCCTTAGAGTAAGGTCGAAATTAGTTAAAAGGGGCTATTATGGAATCTCACAAACTCCCCCTAGTCGCGATACATTGTACAGCTTCAAACGCATGCATGCAGAAATTAGAGTATTCTTTTCTTGGCTGAGTTTAAGTTCTCCGTACAGTTGGTTTTGTGCATTTGTGTTGTTAGTAGTGTTGGATCAAATCACCTTAGTCTTAGAATTTTGCAGTTCTTGATTTTTAAAAACACTTGATTAACAAATTCCCACTCTGAAAAAATTCAACCTCAAAGTACTTACCTTAGAGAGGTCAAATAGAAATATGCTCTAAAATTTCAAGTACACTAAATCCGCTCCATAAAAGACTAGCATTTGAAAATTTTATAAAAAGTATCTTTAAGCACTATTTTTTTAATGTACACTGAAAATTTCTCCGTGAATGGTATTGGTACCATAACAACATTATTATGATAAAATTGAAGATATTAATAATTGTTTTAGTTAAAAAAAATTTTAAAAAAAAAATTAAAATAGGAGAATGGAGTTACCAACTAATTTTCTGCAATAATTGCTTGGGGTTGGCTTCACTGGCTAATTGGGTAAAAGGCCTAACTGGGCCAAGCCTTGTGAAACACTAGTGTCTGATTTATCAATGTCTTTTTTGGTAATTAGACGTGTGTATGTATATATATACACACACACTACCGTAGTACGTTTACAGAGAGGTAGAGAAACAGAGAGAAAATGGAGATGGAGACACAGATTCCATCTCTAAAATCTCTTGTAGCATCTCTAGAGCAAGCAACCCTAATGGCAAAACAACTCCCAAACACAACAGACCCTTCTCAAATCCTCCATATCTACTCCACCCTCCAGTCCACCAACACCGACCTCTCTTCTTTCCTCTCTCACCAACCCCCCTCTCCTCCGCCACCCGCCGCCGCCCCAGAGCCCATGGAAGTGGGAGATAGTGAAGATGTTGAAGAAGCAGAGCAGAATACAACAATTGAGAGTGTGGAGGAACGAATGAGAGATTGTTTTATTCAGAACAAGAGGCACAAGCGTGCGCTTTCGCCATCGGCGGTGGCAGCGGCGGAGCAACGGCGGAGTTATGAGTATAAGGGTGAGGTGGAGTTTGATCCTCTTGGAACAAAGATGAGAGCTTTGGATCTTGTTTATCAATTTCATGGATGAAAGATCCTGTATAGTTAGGAAAGTGAAATGGGCATTTTTGTAGAATTTTGTTTGTAAGATTAACTAGTCTGTTTATCTTGAATTATGGGTTTGATTTGTTCAATTTAGAAATTAAAAGATCATGTTTCCAAATTTTAGATAAAAACCTTCTAATTTTTTTGGGGTACTAGAAGATCTTTTAATTGAGTTCTACTAAAAATAGATATGATGTTTCCAAATTCATGATAAAGATTTTGTCTTTCAATTGAACTCAATCTTATTTAATCCAAGGGGAATGCACTAAATAAGATTTTGTCCACCAAAAATCTTAAGATTTGATTTATTTAACTAAATAAACGCGTCTAAATCATTTTTTAATATATCGAGCTTTAATTTTATAATACTATCCAACCCGTTTATGCATTATGGGGCTCATGCATTAGAATTTGTTGGCTTAAACTCAAATCACTAAGTGCATGTTTGGTATTTCAAATTTGTCTGAGTTTTTAACTTAAAAATTTTATTTGTTGCAATTAAGTTGCGGTCATATGTAGTTGAGCTTATAAGATCTCACCCCTTTAATCCCATTGAGCCAGTGCTAGGACTCATTTCTAATTATATTATGTTTGAAATTTTTTATTCTCTTTATATTTATAATTTATAGTAACATTTTTATTATATTATTGTTATTTTTCAGATAATTGTATTCTCTCTTTTCAAATTTAAATGTTATAATATTTTAATAGCATTTTGATATGAATTTTAAAAACTTTTTTTACATAATAGTATTTTTATACATTAAATATATTAAAAAAATATAACATATCAATTTATGTCATTTTAAGAGTTATATATGTTATTTCAGTTGTAATTGTTATAATTGTTATCAAATAATAATTTACTTTAAACCGCATAAGTTGATAGCCACTAAATAAGATTTCAATTTTTCAAACTCAACTTCAATTACAAACTCAATTTCAACAATGTTTGACTTCAATTGCTTAAGTTTCTACCAAACAAACCGTAAGTTAAAGAACTTATCTTTCGAACTCTATTTTACCAAGTTCAAACTAAACTTTAAAAATGAGTTTATTTTTCGACCTCAATTTTTATCAGAGTTTAAATTAAAATTTAAACGAAACATGTTCAAACGTTGAACTATAGTTTAACACCCTTATATAAGAATGAGTAAAATTTTGATTAATATTGTCTCGTTTAACACTACTACATAAGAATATGTGAAATTTTAATTCACCAGCTCGTTAAACCCCCTTGCATAAGAATGATCTTTACCTAAAATGGTACTATTGAACAAAATTTCACTAGCAGAAAAAGATTGCAATTTCTCACTTATTATTTAAGCTGCGTACAATAAATCTCAGCCTTATTTACACGAGGAAAATAAAGAATCAATCCCCATTGATGACTTTGCTGTTTACAAAGGGAAAAATCATACCTTGGCAAATTATAATTATAAACATAAAATTGTACAAAACTTCTGCTACATTCGATATCGTTACAAGACTACATACGTATGTCCACTGTGATCAAATCCCGACTGTTTTCGCAATTTGAATCTCCTGCTGGAGCCTTAAAAGTGTTAAGACTTTCAGTTTTTCACAATCATGTTATACAACCTTACAAAATCTTCTATGCTCAACTCTTCTGGCCTTGACTGCATGATAAAAAGAGGGAAAAAGGAAAAAGAATTGGCTGTTTCTCGAAAACATAAATCAATGAATCACAAGATAGAAAAAGTACTTACTGTAGGCCGGAGATCGATTTTTGTAAGAGCTTCTTCAATCTCAGAGGAAGAGCATATGTGCTGGAGTGATTTCCGCAACATCTTGCGTTTCCCATTAAATGCAGAATTGACCTTAACCGAATGAAGACAAACACATGTAAGCTAAAAAGGGTCAAGAAAAAGCTAGGGATGAAACAAACATTCGGAGTTGGATAGAATTAGAACCATTGAGAAGAAGCTTTTCATGGAGGAAACCACAGGATAGTCTGCAGCTTGCTTCAGCCTGAACGCAACTACTGCTGCATCAACCTGTATGATAATAAAAAATGATCACCTCAATCTTCATAAGAAAAGACAAAAATGACCATTTATGGGATAAATCATCCACTTACTTTTGGTTGGGGAAAGAAGTTTGTCCTAGGAACGTTAAGCTTGTATTCAGGATCTGAGGATAAATAATAATCAGAAAACCTACGTGAGAGAAGTTCCACGAAGGATGTGTGAATTATCGTCCTCCCCCCCTCCCCTCTCTTCTCTTTCTCCTCTCTTTTCTCCTATTTGTAACAAGTAATGTGGGAGCTTACTTCTATTCGAGTTCTGATGCTAGAAGGAGAGTCAAAATAATGTCTGTTTGCATTAATATGATAACTTGATTTTCTCAAGTGACTTAAGTCATCATTAGACTTGAAAGTTGCACAGATAGAGTAAGTTAGGATGCAACGAAAGAATATCTGTAAACCTTAAAATTGACTACAATCTAGTGTTCACTGTTCACCAAATAGCTTAATAGTAAACGCAATTTGACTGTTTCCCACATTATTATATATTGCAAATTACCTGAATAAAAGTTGATGAAAATATTTATGGGTCGATACTCAGATGTTCGCAAGGATGGATCCACCAGGCGCAAGGCTGCTTCCTCCTGAAAAAGAACATATCATAATCATAAACTAGTCAAACACAGACCGATCGTCAAAAGGAGGAAAATGTAACAAATTGTCAAAGGATGAGTTTAAACAATCTTGAAACCATAAGAATAACAGATTAACAAGCAGAAGCCACAAAAATCTTAGTTTTTAAAATATATTATATGATAATAGAAATTTGACAATGTTGACAAACTACATCAGAACCTGGAAGTAGTAACTCCGACCTGAAGTAACAGAACAACTTCTGAGAAAATATCACCCATTGGAAGAAGAAGTTTGATTACATCTGTACTTATATTGAATGGTAGATTCGAGACAACCTGCAAATTAAGTCAAAAGTGATAAAAGTGTTTTACTGCATACTGCATGAAAAAAATAACCCTCAATGTGGGGATATTACATAAGCATGGATGAATATAATGAAGGGAAGAAAATTATGGGGATGAAGATATGCTGAACAACCGCTAAGAAGTAATAAATGGCGAGAGTTTGCCATTGACAGAAGTTTCAAGGCATCCTAAACTACCATGTAGCATAACATTGACACTAAGTATCTCCAGGGATCTTTGCAACATATTTCACAAAAATTTTGAAAATACTAAGAAGAACAAGTTTCATACTTCTAGTGCATGTGCGCAGCACTGGTTCCATCTAATTCCAAGAAGATGTACTTATGGTGCCTGTTAAGAATCCTAAAAAACAATTTGCCTAATATAATTGTACACATATATTTCTTGCATGCATATAAGCGTAAGGGCATAGAGACTAGGCCCTTTTATACTTGCTACAAGGGTATAACTGTATGACTTCTAAGGTGCTACATATTTATGTTGTTACAGGAGCTGCCTGAACATTCAAGATGCCGAAGGAAACGAAATAAATCAGAGAGGCAAAAGTCTTACCTTCGCAAATCTTGGGCTTCTATCTAATGAACTACTTTCCAAATATGACACCAAATGTGAGCGAACATGACATCTTGTAAAATCCTCTTGCAAAACCTACATGATTCGATTGAAAGTATTAGACTTAAAACATCATTATTCTGTATTTGGCACTAATATGGAGTGACCATAAAGAACTCTCAGAATTATGCATCTACCTTCATAAGGTCCAACTACTAAGTCATTGCTTAATACAGTGTAATCAAATAGAAAAGTAGTTTTCTGAAACTAATCATGCATAAATTGATCTTAGAACTAAAATTAATAAATAAGAAAGAAAAATTACCTTCACTCGGTCTACACTCTCAAACCGTTCTCTCACAAGCTCAGCCATGTAAGGATCCTGCAAGTCATATGGAACCCACAAGTATTTCATATATAAGGACTCATATTTGACAAACACAAGGAATTTATAGAATTGGACACATAAAGCATGAATTCGCCCTCACGGCTAATGCAATGCCCTGTACATGGAGATTCTTCTACAAACCATAGAATCACAATACACTATTAAAGTGAATTTTGAACTATAAATCTTAATAGAATGAAAAGTAGAAATGTGCCAATGAATAAACCAGGAATTTAAAATCTGAGCTAGTCAACAAACAAAAACATGACAGAAATCAGACAGTCCACCTTCGAAACGCAAAATAAATAACTCTAACCACCCGAAAAACAACAGATACCATGCATACGTACAATATGAGATTTTGTTCTTTAAATTATTCAACAAAAACCCATTGGGAGCAACTATTCCCGTCATACCAAAAAGAATCCATTTTGAAGAATGTGGAAAAAAATTCTTTCCATGTTTAACCGTAAAATAGTGAACGTTTAGTTTTAGTAGTGATGAAACGACAACGTAAATACAATGTGACATTTTGAAATGGTATCAATGAAAAAGAACTCTTTTTTGGGAAAAAAAAAAAAATACACATTTTGACACTAGATTCTTAATTTTGGAACAGCGGGAGTATCAAACTA
Organism: Pittosporum tobira; assembly: GCA_032359685.1. Taxonomy (NCBI): domain Eukaryota; kingdom Viridiplantae; phylum Streptophyta; class Magnoliopsida; order Apiales; family Pittosporaceae; genus Pittosporum; species Pittosporum tobira. Next base: position 13,689 of record JAUMHB010025187.1, read on the forward strand.
TCAATAGCCAAAAAAATTAGACCTTTTCAATGGCAAGAACAGTGGCACCAGAATCAACAAGTACATTGGTGAGAGAACCAGTCCCGGGTCCAATTTCAAGCACAACATCTCCTTCCTTCACATCGGCCGCAACAGCAAGTTGCTCATTTATGGAAGAATTCAACATGTAATGCTGCAAAAACACATTATTTTCAAAAACACCAACCAACTGTTTGATAAAATTCACAACTGAGTTCACATATAGTATGACCTGGCCGAGGGATTTTCGAGGTGTGCGTCCTTTAGAATTCAGGGCCTTGAGAGTGGCGTGGTAATCGTCTTCTTGGCTTTGGGTTTTGGGTTTGGTTTTGGCGGTGACTGTAACTTTTGGGTACCCTCTTGTTCTTGTGCGGGTGGTGGCAGTGCTATTGTGCGCCGGTAGTGAAGACTTCCAGTTTCGTCCGTTTGGGAAGAAAGAAGAAATTGGCGGGGAAATGAGCCCGAGAGTTGGCATGTCTTTGGATTTCTATGGCCGAATTCTGAGCTGCATATACACTAGTACCCCGTGTGTTTTTATTTCTTTTTCCTATGCACATATAAATGCCCCTTTTTGCAAAATAGATTGTTTTTCAAATTTTAAAATTAATTCTTAAAATCTTGAAGGATATGAATTTTTTGTAAATGCTGTAAATTATTTTTGAAAAATTATACATTAAATTTTGAAGCAGCGGAAGATGAGCAAGTGATATATATTATTTGTTGTTTTTAATCATATATCATATCATATTATTTTTAAAATTTTAAATTTTAAATTTTCTAAATTAACTCTTAATTTAAAAGAATTTCTTTTCATAGAACAAATGACTATTACCTCCTCCTTTGGTACAATTTATTTGAAAACATATTATAGATTATTTAATAATCAAATTATTAAATAAGTAGTTAGTTCTATTTGGTATAGTTTTTTAAAAATAGATTATTGAATAAGTTTCTGAAACTTAACTTTTTAGAAGTAATTATTATATACTTTTAGTGAAACAAACAGAACTTTAAAGTAATTATAATTTTTAAAAAATTATAATTACTCCAAATAAGTAGAACCAAACAGCAGCTATACGAAAATGAGCACATCCTAGTGCTCAACTATATTTTTATTTATTCATTTTTCTGAGTCGCCACAAATTTTGTTACCGTTCATGCAAATAAATTAACGAATTAGGGGGTCATTAGACTTGAAGACGAAACTCAACATAATATTATTATATTCTTAACGAGACCTTCTGCAAAAATGATGGAGTAATCACATCCCCTAGTACAATTAATCATAGATTAAAAAATTGCATCACCAAAATCATCATCCCGAAATAATTCTTAATTCCATGTCGTCCCTTGCAGCGAAGCCTCCGTGACTCTGTTCTCGTTCTCTAGTTCATCATCTATCTTAAATAAATTTAGCGGTAAATTAAATTTTATTTAAAGAATTAATTATTTATTATAAATAAATAAATAACCGTCGGATTAAATTAAAATAGTGGATGAACTAGAAAATAAGACATAAAAAACGCTTGTTTTTTTTTCCATATTTTTCAATTGGCATGAACATTTCGCTTTCTGAACTGCAATTAAATTTTCACATTGTGAAAACACTTGTTTTTTTTTTTTTTTTTTTTCATATTTTTCAAATGACACGAGCATTTTTTGCACCGCAATTACATTTTAGTGAAGGCTACCCGACAACATTTGCAGGCAGCCCCCATTGGAAAATGGTGATAGAGAATTTTGTTTGTAGGACCTTAGTTGATTGATCAAGAGAGGAGAGATAATTAATTAGAAGAAAGAGAAATAGTTTGATACTAAGTGAATGTACCACGATTGTGTTAAATATTTACTCAATCCGTAAGACTGTCTAAAGGGATATTCCAGTCAGAATTCTCCTTCCCATTTGTCCCAAAATGGTGTTCATTCTCCGACGGTAGTTTCAATATTGTAAGCTTTATATACTTGTGGTGGGGTTGAATGCTGAAGGGAAACACAATTCCCTGATGGTGGAGGAATTTCAAATTCCTGAGAATTCCATTTCCGTCCTCATATCGGCAATATTCCCCAACTCGACTGATTTTCCATCACTAGCCAATCTAAGTCCGATGAAAGCACCGCTACAACGTTGATAGTTCACCTTTTAATATCTTGAATGATCAAGAGAATATTTCCAATCTGATCATCCAAAATATGTTGATCGATTCATCCCGATATGTTGATCTGTTTGTTGCATTGCATATTCTTCTTAATGTTCGTATACGCCGCTCCATTGAAGACAGTGTGCCAGTTGAAATCTTGAGGAATGGCTGGAGGAAGGCATGGAAATTCCTAGCGAAAAGTTTGAGAATGGATGGTTCTATGACATTAATTATTTTCTTGTGTTTATTCCCTAGTTGGAAAGTCCCTCTTGAATTCGTTTCAAACAATTGCCATATTTCTGCAGAATTCATACAAGTTTTTGTTAATAAAAATTTAAGAAACTAAGTAATCTTACAACTAGAATTTAGAAATATATTTAAGAAATTAAAAACATGAAAATTAGTTAAGAAACCAAGTAAAATGGATTTTTCTTGAAATGGAAATTTGATATTTAGGTACTAGTAATCTCCCAGATTTTCTTCTCATTACTAGTTTACATGCATCCTGTGATCATTAATTTTTTTATGGAAATAATAATAAATAAATAAATAAATAAATAAAAAGTAGTCTAGAATAAGTAACATGCATAAGTTTTTTTACTTTTAATTCACGCCGATAAAATTCAAATGCATATATTCTAAGAATATAAGGGATGTGATAAAAGGCATTTCATTTTTGTCACTTGCACTTCACTGCAAGATTGATAATAGTAACATACAACTAATAAAATTTGGAGTGATTATTTTATCCTAAACACGGAATTCATTACAAACACAATTAGTAAAGAGTTGTCACATTGTTACATTGCTGTAAAACACTACTTTTTAAACTAATCTATAAATATAATTTTTTTTCAATATAATGCTCACACGGAGTGTGAACATGCGTACGTGCGAATGTAACTTCTATAAATTCTAATATGTTGTTTGTAAGATTCCATGATTTTTAAATATTTGTTTGACACAATTTATTTTTAAATGCCTTTTTAAAATAAGTTATAAGTATATATATATATATATATATATATATATATATATAGAAAATAAAATAAAAAGTAACTATTGATTAATTTTTTTCAAATAAACTAAAAATATTATTACACTCAACGTATAACTTTACTAATTGAATTGAAATTATAATAATCTATTCCAATTAGGGCTTAAGTCGACTTTAATATATTCTCAAGTTAATCGAACGAGAGAAGATGAGCTATTTTGGTTGATTTTGAGTAGAGATATAAACGAATCGAATCGAATATTGATTTACACATATTTTATTCGTATGATTCATCAAGTTTGAAATGAAATTTGTATAAAACTCGTTTAACTACCAAGTCAAACACAAATACGAATCGAGTCCGAGTAATTTGAAATTTTCAAATAAGTTACATCGAAAATCAATTAAAAATAATTTGATAAGGCCCGAAATATTAATTAGACTTTAGAATATGTTTATATTCAACTTATTAATATTTTAAATTAAATTTTTAAATAAACAATTATGAATCAACCATAAACCGTTTAATTTTATTTATAACTTTAATTTTATGTTCAAGAATAATATATTAAGACCGATAATGAGTACAAATTAACACATTGGATCCCTTTTTCAATTGACCGACATGAACATGTCGTTACCTTCCATGAAATCACCTCCCACATGGAAATCGCAAGAGCTGCTACCTCTTCTGGGAGACAAACTTCATAATTTACTATTTATTTTTTGGATTTTCCTTATTTAATTTGCATACATACCATCTGATTTTAGTTGCACAAAATACATTTATAAATTATAAAGCATAAATAAATATTCCGCCGCTTAGCTTCACGTTCGCGCCAAACAATATTCACAAGCCTCCATGCTCTCTCCAAACCCTACAAAATGTAAATACCTACCCACCTTTCCATCAATAATCAATGATACAGTCCAACGCTTGACTCCATGGTATGACTTGTCTAGTGAGGTTATTAGACCGTAATTTATAATTTAAATTTAATTTTAATAAAATTTAAAATTTAA
>JAUMHB010025208.1:0-10371 GCA_032359685.1 Pittosporum tobira
AATTTTACTACAAGTGAGATCATACCACCTTTGGCATCTACTCCTGCACATCAATCTCATGACATTGTCTCCGACAATGATTCTGCATCACCACCAACCATTGAGCCCATTCGTCGTTCAATTCAAGTAAGACAACCTCCTCTTCGTCTTAATGATTATCATGTTTCTTGTGTCATCCATCCTTTACATGAACTTCAAACCTATCAAGAAGCTAGTACTAATCCTTTATGGCAGTAAGCAAACACTGAGGAATTACATGCATTAGATAAAACACGTACTTGGGACATATTTGATTTACCTTCAGGGAAGATACCTATTGGTTGTCGATGGGTCTATAAAATCAAGACTAGATCGAACGGTACAGTGGAAATATATAAAGCATGTCTTGTAGCCAGAGATTTCACTCAGGAATATGGTATTGATTATGAGAAAACATTTGCTCCTGTTGTTTGACTTATATTTGTTTGTAGTTTACTTGTTGTTGCAGCAGCTCGTCGTTGGGATCTATGGCAAATGGATATTTTTCTTAATGGTGATTTACAGGATGAACTCTACATGAAACATTCGCCAGATTACTCTCACTACCAGAATACAGGGCTATAGCTACGGCCAATATCTGTTGTTATAAACCAAAAGACCGTTGCTATATCCAATAGCAACGGTCGCCACCCGTTTCTACAGAAGGTGTAGGTATTGGTCTACAACAACAATTTTTTCTCTACTGCAACGGCTTCAACCCTTGCTGTAGTATTATGCCCACACCAAGTATTTGATCAATTGTAACGGCTTGTTTTTGAATAGCTACGGGAGGTGGCCGTTGGTATAGACCCTATACCAACTGCCATCTCCCCCTAGGATTCTGCTCTAGAAATTTCACCTACAGCTACGGCCATTCAATGACCGTTGCTATAGCCTATAGCTACGGCCGGGGATCGTTGCTATAGCCAAAGATTGGATCAATAACAACAGCCAAATTGAGCTAGAGAAACGGTCATTACCGTAGCTATAGCTCTTGTTTTTACCAAAAAAAGTTATAAATTCTATTTTTCTATTTCACTCAAAATCAGATTCCCATAAATAAAATATAATTTAACTTTTATTAGTGAAAACTTACTCAAAATGTCAAAATATAAATCATGTTGTTCACATACATTCCCATTCAAAAGTATAATACACATAATTAAAATTTATAAACATTACAACTACCCTACATTAGTCAACCACCTTCAATAATTTGTTGTACAACCTCAATAATACGCTTGTTGGCCCCATCAAAGTTCTCCAACACAAGAACAAAGTAAGGCCTATTCTTAACACCTTCTATAACTCTGCAACTAAAATATTTCTTAACTCGAGTAAAATCTTTAAAATTCGAGGATGTAGAACTTACATGGACATCGGAAACAGAACTTGCAAGGTGACTCCTGCCAGCCTGTCTATCAGAAGAAGGCGCACTCGGTCGGAAACTAGTAGACGGTTAAGGTTTCGATACCCTGCGATAAGCCATACCATAATGAGGTAGAGGAAGTGCAATCATGTCTATAGCTTTCCCTCTCCGGACACTGATTGATTGGGATCAAAACAGATAAATATATAACAATTTTCCCCAAAACATATAATGAAAGCCAAGTTGAATTAGTTAATACCCCAATAAATTTAGCTATAGTGTTGCTTTATATTGAGAAAGTATTTCCATCAAGGCTGAAAGTGCAAACACTGCCTCTTTCCTTGATCGGTCGAGATTCTTTGCCATAATTTCTGTGAAATTTACAAACTAAAACAAGGATAAATCGATCAGTAATAGTAAAAACAATGCAAAGTCTGATCAAATAACAGTATTGAGGTTTCCACTAAGGGTACCCACTAAAACTTGCCTGGAAATTATCAAAGGCTCGAGTAGGTATGTTGTCGTCAAATTTCTTCATCATAGTTAAGCTCAGATCATAGTTAAAATACCTACCCATCAGCTATTATCAATAAAACATGGTACTGGCCACCACTTTGCTCAACAATTGTTATCGCCATTTCAATAATGGGGGCAAAAGATGTCGGTCCTGTTTACAGAAACACCAATGCAAAATTACTATACAAGCTGCTACATCCAACCGGAAATGGGACAAGAAATTAGATTATTCAAATCCAGACCTGCAAGTCTTAATTGAGGGACTAATTCTCTATATCAACTCAACACTTCCTCAAATCCTTCACATAATCTATCATCTGGATAGAAACCAAACACTTCTTGATCATGCGTTGAAGCTGCAAGTGCCGATGTAAAAAAAAACAATTAAAATCTTCTTAGGTGGAGAGAAAGAAATGAAGAATAAATGAAAAAATTGTTACTTTAATTATGCGCGGTATTAAAGAAAAGAAAAGGCCTTACTCTGCAACTATGCGCGGGGTAACAGACATGTGCTTCTTGAAACTTTCATAACTCGACTGTATGAGTTATCTTTTGAGCTTTTGACTGAGGTTTTCCATAAGACGTCAACAATTTCTTCCACTTACTAATGAGTGTATCCCACGCATTGAGCATACCATTATATTCTTTTTGTACCTGCAATAATGTCTACTATTACTATATAGAGAATTTTATTTCAAAAGATGACCAAGTCCAATAGCCCCAAGGACAGTCAGTGATATCATAGGAAGTCCATATCACACAAACGGGGATCTTCTTCCCCATCTTTTAAATCCTAAAGTTGAGTTCTGAAACTTAACAGCAACAGTAACTGTAAGATTATTATTAGCCTTCTTAGATCCATCCATAGTTGTCTCAATTGTTGTCATTGTCACATCCAGAAGATTACCTGAATTGTAAGACCAAATCATAAGAGATCAGACGAACATAGGCGTAGATACCAACAGTGGTTTATTAAAGAGTAGAAAGAAAATTTACACAAATATAATAAAGTAAAATAAACAAAAAAATATAGCTTTGAACTAATACCAGGAAAAGAAAAAAAAAACTATAATAGTATAGAGTTATTAACAATCACAAATTTAACGGTAGATATAGGATTTATGTTAGTCCATGACACAACATTTCATTAACACATTTTATCACACAACTTTTGATCGTAACATGGATTCTGAGACTTTCCATTTTCCTGTAAGAAGAGCAATGCAAACCAATATTTGATCGTGAGAAAACACAATAGATATGATCCTTCAACGAATTCCCAACAGATGTTAAAAACATGTTTTTTTTGGGTAAGGCTAGGGTATTTCGAGGACCAAAGTTATCATAGAATTGGTCTGTGAAATCTTTGTAAATAAACTTTCCCTACCTAAAAAATATGCTTTTGATCTTCTTTTTCGTGCAGGTATTACTGATAACAATATTGTTTCTACTCCTTTAGAAACCAATATCAAACTTACTCCGAGAGATGGTACCCCACTCAGCGAAGCTACTTTGTATTATCAGTTAGTGGAAAATTTGATTTATCTCACTGTTACTCGATCGGATATTGCTTATGTTGTTCACTTGGTTAGTCAATGCATGTCTGCTCTCAGGACTACACATTATGTTGTTGCTCTTCAGATTTTTCGATATGTGAAAGGAACTATATATATATATCATGGCTTACATTTCTCAGCCAACTCTTCTCTTGAGTTGAGTGTCTATTTAGATGCGGATTATAATGGTAATTCTCATGATCGATGTTCTACTATTAGTTTTTGTTTCTTTCTTGGAGATTATCTTATTTTTTGGCGAAGTAAGAAACAGACAATTACGTCCAAATCCAATACTAAATCTGAATATCGAGCTCTTGGTGATGTCACTCAAGAACTCATTTGGCTTCGTTGATTATTAATTGATATGGATGTTGTGCATGGCATTTGTTTAAATTTCCGAGGTCTCACATATGTTTCACTTTTTTCAGCAACCGTTCTTCATACCGATAGTCAGAGCGCTATGAAAATTGCTCACAATGATATTTTTCACGAGCGGACTAAACATATTAAGACTGATTGTCATTTTATTCGTCAGCACATTTCTCATGGAACAGTTCGTCTTCAATTTGTCTCCACCACTTGCACAAATAACTGACATTTTTACTAAAACTCATCTGCTAACTCATTTTCGTAATCGAATTTCCAAACTCAAACTGTTGTCGACTCAACCATTTTGAGTTTGAGGCGGAATGTTAATATAATAAATAAGAAGCCCATGAGCCTGTATACAAGTCTATTAGGGTTTAAAATTAGGTTTTCTTTGTGCTATATATATCTCTCTTGTATGTTATTATTTCATCAATTCAATAAACACGTTTTTACTTTCCCTATATCTTTTTACACAAATGCTATAAAATTTCATTTAAAAAGTGACGTCCATTCAATTTATTTAATAAATAAGTAAATAAATACATAACAACATGGATCTTTCTGGGGATCCTGATGAAGTTTCACTTACACGACTTCTTTTTACTGGCCAATTATCAATGAAGCATCTCTTGATCTAAATACATAAATGCAGGAGTCATGTGATTCAAAAACTAACCAACATGCATGTTGGAATTTGTTGAGCCCCAATCGAATTAATTATTAAGTTACTTACCTGACAACAATATACTATATTATAAAACAAAAAAATTGATTCTCTTGCAATGATATCAGTCAAAGCAGCTGTTTACAAAAAGCAAAGAAAATCATGTATTCTTTGAAGTGGCTGTAATTATAAAGTTGAAGATACTGTTGCATTATACTCCTATTATTTGTTTTAAATTGTGCAATTTATTATTATTATCATCGTTGTTTTTTCTACCTTATATATTATTATTATCGTTGTTTTTTCCATTTTATAAAAAAACTTTGTTTTATATTTATTGTAACATTTTTATTTTGGCCGTTGTTATAGGTCGTTATTGTAACTCAACTATTCTAATGACCAATAAAAAAAATGTTGTTATATACTTATAGCAATGTTTCCGTTTTGGCCGTTGCTATAGGTCGTTGCTGTAGCCCAACTATCCAATAGTCAATAAAAAAACATTGTTGTATACCTATAACAACGTTTTCGCTTTGACCGTTATTATAAGTCGCTGTTGTAACCCAACTTTTAGTAGTGTATATAAGAAAATTAAGCTAATAATTATACCAATCTTAACGTGTCCAATTATATTGTGCATAACTGAACTAATGAAAAATTAGAATTTGGAGAATTCATTGAACTAACGGAAAATGAGAAATTGGAATTCCTCCGCTGTAGGAGTTTCCCAAGGACTGCCGCTTAATGACCCAAAAGGTGCCATCTAACTCAACTATTTGTTCTCAGGCTCAACAGGTATAGAAAGTGAACGAGTTTTTTTTTTAAATTTATTTTTATGATGCAATATTTTTATCAAAGCATTAAACATTAAAAATTAGGATTCAATTATCACATAAACCAATTAATTAAATTCTATAATAATGAGTAAGAGACCTCTAATAAGGGATAATATATAATTTCATAATAGTTGGCAAGATGATTGCATAAAATGAGCAAATAATTTCAGCATAGCCATGAATTGAACTTGAGATCTCTAAAAAGTAAAGGGTCATAGGGTCTTAGTCTTAACCATTGGGTTATGACCTGAACTTGATACCTCTAAGAAGTGAAGAGTCATAGGGTCTCGGTATTAACCATTGGGTTATGACTTCACTAGCAAGTTAACGAGTTCTTAATTTAATAATTAAGACTAAGGTTCTGAAATTTCGTATTTGTAAGAAGTTTTAAGCTTGAGTCTCTCACACACAGTGTGTAAAATTATTTTTTCTTTTAATAATTTAAATAAAACTTTGTTTCTCCTTATTATCTTTCCACTATTGAGATTTTTGACCCATTATTATAAGATTAATAGTGCGAAATATTGTCCCTCTTATCAGATCAGATTGCTGATCAATTATTATTCTCATCGTATTATCATATTATGATGTATCTTGTAAGATTCAAATCATAATTGATTGCATATTGACATTTTTGTAATAATCATGAAATTATTAGTGTCGTCTGCTCTGAAATTACACTATTCTCTTAGAAAAATATAAACGATAATTAAAATTATACAAAAACTTTCTTAATTTAAAAGGACTATTATTAAAGAACAGATAGTACAATTCATCAAACACTAATTACTTGGTACACGAGTACAATTATCAAGCTTAACATGTTTTCTTCAAACAAACAGTAATTATCCCTGCATCATTGCGCACAAACTACTCTACATGTATAGCTCTATGACTATAAATAGTATCGCTATACATATAGGCATTGAATCCATATCTATAATGTATTAGCATATCCCCTATTCTCTAGTGATGTGAGCAATAAAAGAATCCAACTCCAGACGACTAACACCGCCTTTGGCCACGGATCTCCGGAGATCACCGCTCATTTCCACCGCCCTCTTCCTCATCTCCTCTCCTTCTTTTGAGGCCATCAATCTCCTAACTGCTTTTTCCACCGTTAATGACTTCACAAGTTCATTCCCAAAAGTCCAATCTCTCACAATGGTACCGACTTTTAAACCCTTCGTAATTAGCATGGTGTTTCTGGGCTGATCCGAATGCATAGGCCACGCAGCTATTGGGACTCCAAATGTCAAACTCTCCATGCATGAATTCCATCCACAGTGACTCAAGAAACCCCCAGTGGACGGGTGCGCCAAAATCTCCAATTGGGGCACCCAATCTTTCATTATCATCCCCTGCCCTTGCACTCTGGCTTCATAACCTTCTGGCAGTTTAGAAGTACTCCTCCCTCTTTCTTTATACAAAACTTCTTTATCAGCATCTCTCAATACCCAAATGAACTTCTGCTCACTTTGCTCCAACGCAATTGCCAGCTCTTCCACTTGTTGGTCTGATAATGAAACCGTTGTTCCAAAAGAAACATATAACACAGAATTTTCAGCTTGTTCATCGGGCCACTTTAAGCACTCGTAGCGTTGATTTGGGTCCCTGCTTTCGGTTACTGAAACAGGATTAAAAGGCCCAAGTGCCCATTGCTTAACTTCACCCATCATTTCTTTAGAGTTGTTTAAATCGATGTATTTACCTTCAAGTGATCTGCATCCATCGTAGATAATCCCACTCATGAAGTTCACGTGCTCTAAATTTCGCTTAATATGTTCCACGAACACTGGACCAAAACTAGAGTCTACGGGCGGGAGGTACTCCACTGTTTCTTCTTGAATAATGGGTGGTTTTCCAAACTTTTCCCAAAAGAAGGTAAAAGTAAAGAAAGCAGAAACGCCGTGGAAAGTGTAGGCCTCGGCGTTTGGTATGGAAACGATGTCTTGAACAGTTAAGGATGTATTAAAGTCGTGAATCACAACTAGTCTTTCCGCGGTGGAGGAGAGCGCACACATAAGATTGGCCACAGGTTCACGAAGGTGAACTGCAGCTTCGATTGATGGAAGAAAGAGTGCTGGGACTTTAGGTGTGTGGGAAGAAGGGACAAAATATTCATGGAAATGGACATGGACAAGGCCCGGGCCGGTGAAGCGAGACTTGGATTTTTGGGTGTGAGTGGTGGTGCTGACGAAGTGGATTGGTATGTTGTAGGAGGAGATGAGGGAGGAGAGGTGGAGGAGCTGGTTCATGTGACCTTGTGCCGCAAAGGGGACCATAACAACCACTACCGGAACTTTGGTATGGCCGTTGCTAAATTGGTGGTTGTTTTCACTGGATGCCATTCCTAAAAATTTCAGAGATTACTGATAAGTGATGAACTTTGGTGGTCTGGATTTGTTTGAGCTGGTATGTCGTAAGCAAGCTCCTGCAGGGCTTTTTGTAGGGTATTCAAATGATTAAGTGAATATTAATTTATCAGAATTATTGTATTATAATTAAAGCAGAATTACAACAAATGTTCAACATTCTTTGCGACAAATAAAGTATGAAACTAACAAAAATACCAATAGTTTAATTTTGAGAGTAGTAGTCTTTTGACTTTGTTAAAAATTTAAAGAAAAAATCTAGTAGCATAAAAGAAAAAATAATAAACTACTAATATGACAAAAAAATTAGTGTAATCGATAGTATATCAGCCCGAGTTAACATCTCTTATCACTTATTTCCATTTTCTGTTTTATCTTTTATTATATTTTATGTATAATTTATTTAATTATATTTATTTATTTAATTCAATTTTAATATTTTTTATTAAATACAAAAATTATATTATATAATAACAAAATATATAATAAAAAATATAACAAAAGATTTAGGACTCGTATCAGTCCGGTGTGAAAATAGGCCTTCCCACCCTGCATAATAATGCAAGAGGACTAGAGGAGTACTATTAGTAGTAAATACAGCAATATTGACAACAGCATCCTTAATAATATTTCTGTTGTGACAACGGTAACTTGTTTTTTTTGGTAAATGGAAAATATATTATTGAAAGGAAATACTGTACTTGATAACATTATTAGGCCTTATCGAGTGATGGCATTGTACCAAAAAAAAAAAAAAAGAAGAGTGATTGCATATTAAATTGTACTCCGTTCTGCCCCAGCTTAATCGTATTTTAAGAATTATATTTCATTATAATAAAAAATTAAATTATTTTATAATATTATAATTTTAAATAATAATAATAAATAATAATAATAATAATAATATTATAATTTTTAAATTATGAGATAGTAATTAAAACGATAGAACATAAAACTAGAGTAGTGGTTAAGATGATAGTAGTTAAAATATTATTTTATTAAATTTTTCCAAGATCAAAATTCTATAAAATTTATAAAACATTCTCAAAAATAAATATTACAAAAATTATTAGAAAGATAGGAGCATATATACAAGTGTAGCCATAGGTATGGACAACTCCACATGCATCGGTGGCTCTTGTCTACTTGAAGGAGTATACCCATAGGTATGTAATGGTCCACATGCATTAGTGGCTTTTGTCTCTTTCAATCTTCAATTTTAACCACTCATGATAATAATAATAGAAAACAAATTGAAAAACACAACTACTTGTTATTTCTATCCCTAACAACTTAAATCGCCAGGCAATTTATTAGACAAGTTATTAGTAATTTAATACTAACTCATTTCTAATACTCTTCTTTTTTTTTAAATATTTTTTAATTTATTTTTATTTTTTAGAGACTTTTTTTTTATCGGGACGGCAATAGTATTAAATTTAGGTGTGGGGCAGTTGGCTATGACCCAAAGCAAACAACTGGCGTTGATGATTGGAAGTCGTGCTGAATCGAGTAATGAAAACGACTGACACGTGCCTTGTTTATTTTCTTCTTTCTTCTTTAGAAGACACGGCTACAATGATAAGAGCGTGAATGATAAGTTTGAGTCTGATAGATAACGATACCCCGAGTTTAAATTTTGGATAAAATTGGAAGAATTTTTTTATATAATTTATGAGCCCGATATGATTCGAATTGAATTAATTGAAACAAATAAAAATTCTGAACATTAGTGAAAAAAAAAAAAAAAAAAAAGATAAATGATAAGTGCATTTTCAAATTTACCAAATGACAAAAAGTGGATTATGTTCATGTTTAACATAATTTATTTGAAATTAATTTACGTATTTATTATTATTTTTATTTTTGAAGACACAATTACAAGGATAAGAGAGTTGTGTTTCCCAATTTACCAAAAAGTAGATTTCCGTCCTGTTTAACATTGTTTATTTAAAAATAACTTATAAATTTTATTTGTTAACTTACATAAGTTATAAACAAATTATTAATTAATTTTTTTTATATAAGTTGAAAAATATAGAAATTCAACTTACATATTGTTGTTCAAATTAAACTCAAAAAATATTTTTAAGTTGGATTTAAACTTGTTTAAATTTTATAATATCTAAATGTTGTCTAAATTTCTACTCTCTCCATTCCTAAATAATTGTCTTTTTAGAAAAAAAAAATATATTTTAATTTAATTGTCATTTTTACATTTCAAGATAAAAATCATAATATGGTTTTCTTAATTTCGTTATATTTCATCTTTCCAATAAATTTTGCTCCAATAAATGTTTTTCTTTATTTTTCTCTCCTTATCTTTTTAAGTATTTTACCCAAATTAATAAAATAATAATTATTTTTTAATCTATATATATATATATATATATACCTATGAAAATACAGTTATTTGGGAATGGAATGAGTAATAAACAAGCACTACACTCCTTAATTCGGTTCAAATCTAATTTGATCTCAATACGGTGAAAACCTAGGATTAGCAATTTTAGGTTAATTTGAACATCGATAAAAGAAAAACAAAAGAATGTTAATTGATGGTTAGCTATCGAACCGGAAGAGACATAAGATTTAAGCTGTAATCAGCTACCCGAGAGTTCCCTGAATAGATTTTAAAGAGTGTATAATATTCCGAATAATGTCAGAT
>JAUMHB010025208.1:10471-24187 GCA_032359685.1 Pittosporum tobira
TTTAAGCTGTAATCAGCTACCCGAGAGTTCCCTGAATAGATTTTAAAGAGTGTATAATATTCCGAATAATGTCAGATGTTGCTTAATTAAATGGGATAATCCTCTACACTCGGACCATTTTTACCTTATGGTGAAAATCAGAATAAAATCAATCCCTACAAATTTCTAAATGGCAGAGCAAAATCTTTTCAACAAATGGTTCTACAGTAGCTGATTTTTGACTGGAACGTTAGTAAAGTTAAATCTCATTTTCATGAGTGTAGCAAAGTTACGATGTAGATAACTGCACTGCTGCAGCAATAGATATAGGGCTCCTCCTACAATCACGAAAGATGAAAAATTTTAAACTTGGTAAAAGAAGCCCATTACTCCTGGGGAATATCCATCCAAAGATATTTCACAATTCAAATGTTTAAAGCAATCAAGAACCAGAACAATCAGAGTGCAGCTTCTTCACAAAGTCGTACATGACAAATGCCCAGTATTTTAATACCCCAATAATGAAATGCAACTCTTATATTATGGAGCAGATTGATACATTTATATTTTATTCAAAATCACGACGGACGGACTACTTGTGTGTTGGAGGCACTTGCGATGCCCGGCCAAAAGACACCCGTTTCAAGTTTATTGGAACATACATAATTTCTGTATAGGTATTTTCTGCATATTTCAAGGAAAGGGTATTCTTTAGTGGGAAAAGTGAAAGATATTAAATAGTAGATTTTATACAAAGAAAAAAGATATTTACTAGGAAGTCATTGATTTTCTCATGCTGTACAACTTGTTTTCCCAACTTGAACAAAAGAACAAGGACAACAGTCCGAAATTATCAATATAGACAAAATCCCACCAAGAAGTTCATTAATGGCTTGAAAATACAGCCATTTGTGTGTTCAAAAGGCCCACAACATCAAGGTCTCCTTAGCAATTAATTACTACAGTTCACAACATTATAAGGGTGGTCCGGTGGATATAACTCAGTCCAACAAGGTTCGGAGGAAAAAGAGCTCATAATGGTCCGAGAAGCACAATAAGGAAAACAATCAACACGACCCCTATTAGCTAAATAAACAAAGTATATAAATGCAAGTTCTTTTGGAATAAACATTGTATATAAAAACAAGTCAGAAAATGTGAAACTACCTTATATCAAATTCTTCCAACTTGTGGCTTGCTTCTTGGGCAGCTTTAATAGATTTAAATGTGATACCAAGATTTGAACAAAAGCGGCTCTGTAGGATAATAGTATTCATATTAATGGAGGTTGGAGCAATAAAATAGAGCCATTGTAGAAAGGTTTCACATGCCGCCAAAAATGGCAAGTAAATAAAAAGATTAATTCATATAAAAACACACCATAAAATCCCCAGGTTCCCCCGATTGACCCATCTCAAGCTCTAGTTGTTTCACAATGTATTCCTTTGCTCGGCCAATTTCCTTCTTTGAAGCTCCATTGGCAATGGAGCAGATTTCTAATTGAAATCCAGAGGGTCAGGAGAGCTAATTTTTCAAATAGAGATAACTACGGAAGCATCCAAATGATTAAAAAAATAGTAGCTTGTACCATTTACAGTCCGTGGCTTGCCTTCTTGTCGGCAAGCAATGTACAAGCAAGCAGCCAATATTGCATTCTGGTTTCGTCCTCTACAAGATTTTTTATCTTCTACCTTCTTGTATATCTCGCTAGCAAGATCCTTATAAATAAAATGGCATGAGCACACATCAGAGGGGCAGAAAAGAGAGTAACGTAAATTTCACACTACAACTAAGTGCATATCTAAGGAGGCTAGCTATTCTGTTACCCATTCCATAGGCATATAGAAGGAGCACTTATGACATGAAATTTGCAATTCTATTATTATAAAACATGGAGATATGGTTCCAGACATGGGAAAGATGAAAGAATAAGCTTCAAATTTACAGAATTTCATACAAAAAATGCAGCACAATGGAACCATAAAAGCAAGGAAATTAACAAATATTGATTTGCAATGACCAATATACCAAGTTAATATCCCATTACACTACATTTGATTATTGCAAGTATTTAGTTATGGTACGACACATTAAATACAGAACACTGAAGTCTTTTAATTTGTGGCACTTTGTTTCCATAAACACAGAGATAAGATTTTGAAGGATCCATGTATTATTCCTCAGCTTTGTAGCATAATATTTCACACTTGCTGCTCTGTTTAGGACCAAAAAGTACAAGAGAAACCAAATGATTTTCTCTTTGCATTAGTATGAATTTAGGCGGTCACAGAATAAAGCTGAGAAGTCTGAGTGATTCCCCGTAGAGGAAAATTTCTCAACATCTTATTACGTTTTATTTTTAACATTTTAGTGCGCGAATACATTTTTATTTTAAGATAAAATTGATTTTGTTTTTTTTTAAATAATAAATAAGTAAATAATTATACTAGTGCAGTAGAAAAGTAATTTAACTAAAAGTGTAAGGAATTTATGAGATCATAACCAATTACCAACTACATTTTGCAAGAGCAGAGCAGAGCAGAGCAGATGTGCATGCTTAAAGTCTCAATTATCAGATAACCAAATATGTAGTAATTACCGTACCTTAATTATTGCAACAAGGTTCAACCTGAAAAGATACATAATCTGAATCAGCTTCCAACACAAATTTAGTGCATGATGACCTAAATATGATTTTTTATAAAATAAAATAGGAAAAAAAAAAACAAGGATATTTACCAATCAGAAGTACAAAACAACAACATTTTATTAAAAAATGTTAAATATATTATTATTATTATAGAATATAATATTAATTACAATAATATAATTAATATTATATTTATAGTATTATTATGGTAATAGATTTCTTATGGTAATAGGATTCATAGATTCCAAGTTGGATTATAATTAGGCTACTTATTCTCTAAGTAGATTAAGTTTATATAAGGCCTCTCATGTAATCGTTATTTTACACACACATCAATAATATAATATATCATATTCTTCTACATGGTATCAGAGTTTTAGGTTTTTGGTCCTAAAAATTATTTTTCCTCCGCTGTCGCCGGCGGCTGTCATAGCCGTCGGCGGAACCCCTAATTTTATTAAACCCTAGCCGCTTACTTTTTCCGGTGGATTTTGTTCTTCTACCACAGTTATAATAACGCTTATCACCACCATGACCGTCGCTGCCAAGTCCACCACTCCCCTGAAATTCACAATTCCTAGCTATGTGTCCAAACTCACGGTACTTATAGCACTCCACATCACCTCTGCAACCGCCACCACGAGATCCATTGAATCCGTCATACCTGCCTATCAGGTTGCGTTCGTCTTTCTCTACACTGTAACTGTACTCTTCTTCTAACCATCTCTGTTGACTTTTCTAAATCTCTAGCCGCAATCGTTTTACTGCCGTAAGTCTAGTCATCTCTAGCCGCAGCCGCTTTGCTGCCGTAAGCCTAGTCATCCCTAGCCGCAGCCGCTTTGCTGTCGTAAGCCTAGTCATCTCTAGCCGCAGCCGCTTTGCTGCCGTAAGCCTTGCCATCTCTAGCCGCAGCCGCTTTGCTGCCGTAAGCCTAGCCATCTCTAGCCGCAGCCGCTTTGCTGCCGTAAGCCTAGTCATCCCTAGCCGCATCCGCTTTGCTGTCGTAAGCCTAGCTATCTTTGTATTAGCCGACTTTGTAAACACAGTTGAAGCGTGTCTGCACTAAGTCGAGCCTTAGCCCGAGGCCTTCTTAAAATCCTAGCTACAGTGGTCGTTGCCGTCGTAACCGACTAAAGCGTGCAATAAGCCTAGGTTTCTTGTTTCTTGTAAGACTAAGACAAAATCCTAGCAAAAGTTTCTCTCTTCCGTTCTCTGTTGTGTAAGTCTAGGACAAAATCCTAGTAATTTTTGTCAACTATTGGCTCCTAGTAATTTTTGTCAACTATTGGATGCTACTGATACTATCGATGATATTGGTAATTTGTTGTTGGTGCTACTAATGCTCTTATGGGTTGAAGATTCATGACGAAATATTTTTTAATTTTTATTGCTTGGGGCTTATTTTGTAACAAGCTGAAAATTATTAATATAAGACTTTTAATTTGAAAGAGATGTTAAATATATTATTATTATTATAAAATATAATATTAATTACAATACTATAATTAATATTATATTTAGAATATTATTATGGTAATAGATTTATTATGGTAATAGGATTCGTAGATTCCAAGTTAGATTAGAATTAGGTTACTTATTCTCCAAGTAGATTAAACAAGTAGATTAAGCTTATATAAAGTATCTCATGTAATCGTTATTTTACACACACATCAATAATATAATATATCATATTCTTCTATAAAAATACATAATAGAACGACAATCTTTTGTAAAAAATATGTAGCACAACGTCATCCTATTAAATTGCCTAACAAACGCTAATATGGTTTTCAGCCGTCAGTTGTCCTAATATGGTTTTCAGCCGTCGATTGCCCTAATTTGATGTTTATGGTCAAATTACAACGACCAAACGCTGTATGAAACAGTCAGATACGAACCTCTCCGACATTTCCTCAAAGATTTTGAAGCCCAACAAGAGCGGGCCGTCCGGATTCCGCAACGGGCCCAACGAAGGAGGCTTGTAGTCAATCCTGGCTCTCTTATTGTCAATGACAGTGTCAAGGATACCGTCAGTGAGGTTGTTAGTGCGAGCACCGACACGGTTCGGGTCATCACCCGAAACTCCGAGGTCTCGTCGATGGAGTAGGCCTCCAAAACGAAACCACATTCGGAACAAATAGTGTCTCCCGCTGCCCGATCGAAAACGACCTCGGTGTTCTTCTTACCCTCGGAGCAGTACACGTCATCCATTGATTTGATTTAATTTGTTTTTGTTTAGACTTTGTTGTGAATTTTTTTTTTTTTATATGTTCTCTCCCTTGAGAGAGAGCTGAAACAAGAAGAGACTGCTAAGGTGTCGATTTAGTAGTGTATTTATAGACAGAAGGTAGGGGCCGTAGGGCGAGGGCAGGGCTTATGTCGGTTATGCATGGTAAGCAAGTCGGGGGACAGTTTGGTTGGGTGAAATAGATTGGCGAACGATTTCATTTTGTTTTAGGAATTTTTTTGGGTTAATGTCAGTAAATTTTGCATAACTTGCTTTTGAACAATTTAAAATTTATATGTTAATTAAAAATTAAAAAATATTTATTAATCAAAAATTTTAAATAAATTGAAAATATCATTATACTCAATATATAATTTTTAAAATTAATAAAATAAACCCTTTTAAAATAATTTATTTCAAATAGGGTCTAAGTGCTGGGCTCAGTGCAGTGTGACCAAAAATAAAAAATAACAATCTTTGAAACATATTATGGGCCGGCCCAACCGTGGCCTACTCTATGTTTGAACTTCTTGTGTAATGTGACCAAAAATAAAAATTAACAAAAAGAGTATGAACCTTTGAAACATGATATGGGCCGGCCCAACAATGGCTCACTCAATGTTTCAAATTAATCTTTTTCATTGCAAAATGCCAATATTGGATTTGTCGAAGAAAAAGAGAAAACAAACTATTCCTACCGACTTCAATCTGAATACGTATTACTCCTAAATATTATGATACACGCACCTGCATATGTTATGGTATATATCTCTTCTTCTTTTTTTTCATATTTTTTGATAAAACTTAATGACTTCTTAGTTAATTATGATGACCTAAGAGTAAAATTGTGGAATTAAACACGAGGACTTCCGTTAAAAAATTAATAAATACTTTGCATAAGGTTTTTTTTTTTAACGTAGATGATGGTAATGGTTTTACCATTATTACCAATACATCAATCTAATATCAATAAATGTTCGAACTACACGAAAATATCATAATTCTATAAAATTAATAATAACTTAGATATACACATGATAAGGTAGACAAGATTTCGCACCATAAAACTTATAATAATAGATCAATAATCTCAACAATGGAAAAGATAATTCCACCTAAGAAGGAGAAACAAGTGCTCTACTTAAATTAATAAGAGATAAAATAACTTGACTCGAACTTTAGACCTCTTACAAGTTAGAAATCTCATGCCTCAATCTTAATCATTGAGCTAAGACGACATGAGGTTATGTTAACATAAATAAAAATATTTTGTTCGTGCAATAAAACATACTTACTATGTTCCATATTAATAATAGTTTTAACTTGATCCACACAAATTAAGACTACCAATAAATATTAGTGCTCAATTTTAGTTTTATTCCTTATTAAAATTTGTGAGCAATAAAGATAAAAATATTAGGGAATTAAAAGTCCTTGGAAATATGAGAGAAATTAACACTCTGTTTGTGAGTTTTTTGGATAAAAAATCCCTAGGATTTTAAACTTAAGAAAGTTTAAGAAATAAAATGATATGAAATAAACATTCCACAGTTTTGTTTGTGAGTTTACTGAATAAAATATAGTAACTATCTCATCTTACGCTTGTGAGTTGGTAAGAAAAATAAAGAAAATGTATTAAAGTATATTGTTATTATTGTACTCTTGTATATTTTTTCATTTTTTTTTATCAATTGTAAAAAAATAATTATCCCAATATTTCATTTATTATGTTAAGTTGAATTTCATAATACTCCATCTTTTGAAAGTCAATTTTATATCAAGAGATATCAGTATCTATATTAATATTTATACGAACATATTATCAAGAATAAAAATAAAAGAAGTAATATTATAAATATTATGTTATAAAAACTATTTAACGCACTATGATTATTTTTAATTTAGTTATTATATTTATAGATTAAACTTCAAAAATTTTCAATTCAAAAATATAATTTATGAGTATGTATTGTTCAAATAGTACATATAAGTAAGCTAACATATATTATTGTTTAAATCAAACTGATTATTTTTTAAAAATATATATATATAATCAAATACATGTTTTAGTTATATATATAAATTATTTGATTTTCTTGAAATTTTGACATTTGCTCTGGCATAAAATACAAAAAAGTTAAAACTTATTTAATAAATTTACTTTATACTTTAGCTCTATTGTTTATTTATTTATTTTGAAGAAGAATGTGCTTTTGTTGGATCATAATTTAAAATACATAATAAAACAGATGAAGAGATAAAGAACCAACTTGTAAGAAAGAATGTGAGATTTTTAATTAAGTTGCAAGGTATGTAATTGTTAAAATATTTAATGATTTATTAAGAAGGATAATTATGAAATAACAAAAAGTTATAATAAGTCAATTTTATTTTCCTTACAAGTCCAATCAATTTGCCAATGAAAATTCTAAAGAAAATAAGCCAAAATTTTCTTAAACTTTTTTTAGTTTTCCTAACTTAAAAATCTCACAAAAATAGGATTTCTCAAAAAAATTAAGATTTTCCTTAGATTTCTTTTTTTTTTTTGTTTTAAAAACTTACAAGCAAAGTATAAGGGTAATATAGGAAAATATCTATTATGTTCTCTTAAAAAATGATAAATGACAATTATTCTGAAACAAATTTCACCTTCTAAAACTACTATTATTTTAGAATGTAAAAAGTAAATTGTAAAGAATATTTTCTTTTTCTGAATATTTTCACAAAAAAGTCCTTCTCACACAAAGGGGTTTGTAAATTAGTCCTTCGTAAATGTCACTACCCTTCTACTCGTCTCTAAAGTCTAAACCTTAATCTGATGCCTTGAGAATTTATTCGGGGACTATCAATTTTTTTTTGGTTCTCCTCCCGGTAATTCATTTGGATACGACTAATTTGGGATTCTTTATTTTTTTTTTGGTTTTCTTCTCGGTGTTCGATAATCCATTTAGGATATAACTAATTCGAGATCAAATTTTTATCAGACCAATAAAAAGAAACTCTCCCAACATTTTATTTTATTATACACAAAATTTAAAATCAAAATTTTGTGTACTGGAAACCGAATTTTTTCCACTCGGCCCGAACGGTCGTTGGTGGAAACTATCAATTTAACATGGTTTCAAGAGTCGGTAATTGAAGGCGCAATCAATGGCTTTCTAAGAGTCCAACGTAAGCCCAGATCTTTAGTCGTCATTTTCTAGGGATTTGGACCCGCAATTATGTACTTGATACGGAATGGATTTTTTTTTGTCAATTTTATAAAAAGATTTTCAAGGCAAATTAGCAAATTCTAAAAAGCCCGGGTTTTCGGGAAAACGTCTGTACAATTAAGGGTTCCGAAGAACACCAGATTGGGCTCTCTCACACCTTATGGGCCCTACGTCCAACTAAATTAACGGAGATTCCAACGGTCGGATTCGTTCGTTCCAAGTTCTACCACCAGTTAATTTGTAGTTTCTGCTCAGTTACTCCTCTGTCAAAAGTTTTGATCTCCCAAGGCAATTGCATCCATAAATAGTCTCACTCCTTCGGAAACCATAATCCTCCACCTTATTCGTCCAAGATTTAATAGACAACAAAATACTCCTTGGTGACAATATACTTAATTAAGTAGTCAATAGTGTTTATGCATTGACCCATACGCGCGCATGCACAAACACATATATAAGTATATAACTTACACCCAATCGATTGAGTACATTAGCCTAAAACTTTTAAAATTTAATTAAAATAGATGGTTCTAAATTTAAGACTTATAGAATTAACTCACTTCGACCCAAGTGATCTCGTTGGGATGATGGGAAGGCTTTACTTAAATGTACTTGTGGATGGGTAAGGCTTCTAGCTTTTCGGACATGGATCGTCTTTGATTAAAGCACAAGGCAATTTGCAGATAAAAAGGAGCATGCAGTTTTGTTTGTTAATAATGTTCTTTCCTTGTGGCACAGTGGGGTACTTTAGTTTAGTCCTGACAACAGGCAAGTGACTCACATGTGATGTACTACTGGATTCTCCTTTTATGTTTATAATTTATAATATTATTACATATTTATATAAATATTTATTTGAATAATTGCTAAAATCTAAATAATTATCCACAATCCATGTGAATTGGTGATTGGGTTCAGGGAGCCTTTCCACGTCCTGGATAATGATGGATGAATCTTAACAGGGAAAAATGTCAGTGCTCGCGAAAAAAATGGTCCATTCAGGTTGGAGAGATTTCAAATTTAGATATATAAGTTTATTACATCAAAATATTACGATAATTATAATTTGTCATTTAATTATAAATATAGATAAAATTTTATATTATTTTTAAAAAATATATATTTTATAAACGCTTTCCTTAAATGTAAAACTAGTATTTGAACATATATCTTTAAAAACTATCATTGTTTAAAATATATTAAATTTTAAAAACGAATTGAGTTTATATCATATTTATCCAGTGATCTAGTTCTCTACAAAACATTTATCTTGTAGAGCACTCCTATCTTTTTTTTCACACACATTCAAAATTTTTTGTTAATTTAAAGACATATTTTTATTCAAAATTCATCTTGATATATTTACTTTTAAGTTAGAGTCTATCTGAAAACACTTATTCTAATTGATTATTATTTATTTAACTAAAAATTAATTATCCAAATTTTTTGAAATAATTTTTAAAAATATTATAAATAAAATATAGATTTTTTATACACAAATAAAGAAAAAATATATATTTTTTAAAACAACTTTTATAAATGGTAGCGAATAGGCCATTTAGTGTTGGAGCCATTAGATAATAATATATACTCTCTCCGTCTAAAAACAAATGAGTATTGACTCATCATTTTGTCTTATAAAAATAATAAATTAAAATTTATTATTTTTTAAACGGAGCGAATATACGAAGAATTAACCAACCAAAGAGATGTTATTGACACTCCACGTGAGGGGGTCAGGGTGAGCCCAACCATAACGGCGGTATAGTAAATAATAGTAGTTTTTTGACGGTCAAAATTGTTGGATTAATTATAGTCGATTAAATTAAATTAATTTAGCGATGGAAGTGCAAGTATGAACGTTGACTAATGGAGGTTGTATCCACGCTGTTACTGTTGCCTGGTCTGGTAGAGATTTATAGACTACACGTGGGGTTTGGATAGCGTATAGAACACAAACGACTCTTGACTTTTTCAAAGTCTTGATAAATGAAATAAGTAGAATTTTGATGCTTTTAATTAGCTTGGTACTTTAATGTGTTTATAAGTGAAAAGGACAGTTTCGTAATGTTCCTTCACACATGATTTTAGGATTGCTTTGCTACACTTAAGCCTGGAATACGAATGTAACAATAGTCTTCAACTTTTAAAAATGTCCTCATCTCCTTTTAATCGTCTTATTATTATTACCCACGGCACTATTATAAAATTAAAAGAAAAGTTATTATTATTGCCAAAACTACGTCCGAACAAACACCAAGTATTGGGCTAGCAGTTGGCCAGTTGTTCTAAGAGGTATATATATATACATATTTTTTATTATTTTTATTTTTTTTAATAACCAACACATCTTTAATTATCATTTCAAGATTCCTTATAGATTATGCTTATGGTACTATTTTACACTATGCTACAACATAATATTGTTAAGGTTTAAAATCCCTCATTTATATTACAATAGAGTTACGTTTTATATTTAATAGCAACAAAAGTAGATATTTTAAACTTTCTGAGATAGGGATATTAATTTATCGAACTCAATCACATGATAATAAGACAAGGGCTCACGTGTTTGTTTGATATTAATTATTTCAAATGATTATAATTTATTTTTAAAAATAATTTGTTATTAATTAAAAAAAATTATAGATGAAGTATAATAATATTGTCAATTTTTTTGTAAGTTCAATTTTTTTTTAATTAACAAATAAATTATAAGTTATTCTGTAACAAATAAACCCTTAATTAGAGATCAAGATTTGCTTTAATTATTATTACAGACACAAATAGTATATATTTTTTAATTATTATTAGAAACACAAAGGGTATACGGAGTATTCCCAATTTTTATTTTAATACGCACGTGCTTATGCCCTCCCGAATAAAACCAATGTTTTCCCGCACATGGCTCCAATGGAGAGAGAGCATATTATTGTACGTGGATTACGTTTAACCCTTGTTGGCACTGGAATGCGAATTCAACTTTTGTTAAGCTTCTTTTTTTCCTTTATTATTCATGTATCCTTCTGACATGTTTCCGATTCATTTTTATTTTATTTTATTTAAATGTAATTTAAATACAAAATAGTTGAGGTTCCTTGGGACTCTCGTCTTAAGGCGCCATAATTAAGGATGAAAAACGGATCTTCGATTACTTAATTAATTAAAAATATAATTACATATATATATTTATTACGCATTAATTTAATAAAACATAATATAATAAATAATATAATTAAAAAAATAAATATTTTTATTTCTTAAATTAAATATTTAAATAATATATTTTATATAATTTTATATATAATAAATGTACAATGAATGTGGACGTACATTTTCTCATTAATTAAAAGCATAGTCGCCATCATCTTATATGGGAATCGTGCATTCACGCGTTTCGACGCGCATATTTTGCGAGTAGGCTTTGGCGCTTAGCATCCTATTTCTTGCTACCTTGGAAACGCCAACACGCCATTTCTTAAATCAAGATCATGCTATTTATGCGTAAAGAAAAAATAAAAATTTAAAAAATAAATACTGTACTTCAACAAGGTATATTTTACACGTCAGCACGAGACCTATTTATTATTTATGTTAAAATAAAATTGTCGTAATAATTATTTCTTACTTATAAAAATCTCAATCCCCGTAAATTATCATATTATCAAATTTGAAAGCTATTGCCACAAAATAAAAAAAGGGTTATGATTCTAATTTATTTTGCGATGACCTTGTCCAAGTAAAATTTAGACTTTAAATTTTATTCAATATTGATTAAAAGAGTTAAACAAATTATGAAATAAGACACATATTTTATTAACAATACGTCATGTTAAATATTTAAATTATTCATATATAAAAATTATTATTTTTTATTTATTAATATATATTATCCGATAAACACTTGAGATTGAATTCAAGTCATTTTCTCATCTTCTGTCCATTCGTATTTTTTGTTATCTAGAACATTATGTTAATTTTACTATATTATCTTCTTACACAAGATAATGACTAAAACCGGAGTTTTATACGAAGGACGAAACCGAATATGTAGAGTTGTGGACTCGTATTTCGGAAGGAGCCAATTTGATACACATGTAGTCGAAGTGAATTAAATTTGACTAAAGTTACGTACAACTGTTTGAAATAAGAGTTAAATATGTTAATTATATTATTTGATGAATGTATAAATCAACCGTTAAAAAAATATATAATTAAAAAACTACTTTATAAATACTAAAATATATAAAAAAAAAATACAAGTTTTTATGAATATTTTCTTTCACATTATTTTATTTAAAAAATAATCGTTCAATAGTATTAAGTTTGTTAACCTAAAATTATCATTTTAAAAATTGGATTTAAAGATAAACCTTCTTTGAAACGAGGGTAACTTGATTAATTCATATAATAAAATTGATTTCCGAGACCCAAAGACTATTCTCGATGTTATTAAACGCTTAAAAAAATTGTAACACCAAATTTCAAAAATTTTAAATTACATAAATAAATAAATAAATACCACTAATACATTAGCTGTCTCTTCTAAGCGCTGTACACGGTTCTCAAAGGGCGTGATACTCATCACCGAAGTCAGCCAAGCCTCTACCAGGTCTCTTCCGTCACCTCTTTTCACTTTCCGACACGCATATATATTTTGACCGTCAAAACCCTCTCCGCCATTGACAGCTCCTTTTATTCTCCCTCTAAAATACAGTACTATATTCCAGGAGGAAAACTGAGTAGCCCAGGAAGGCACATATACCATACCACCTTCCCCTCCATAAATATTCGTATATATCTATATTATTTGCTTCTATTTTCAGTTTGGACTACTAAAAATGGTGCACTATGAGAGATGTATCCAATGGAAGAAAGGAGAAGTGGGTGTGGTTTACGATGATGTTGAGGATCAGTCACCGTCCCATAACTACGGCCCGTTTGGTTATGTAAACCTCAAGAGAACAAGGCCCAACCTTTTGTCTCTCCTGTTTCTATCTCTTCTATCTTGTAGTCTGATTGTTGCTCCCCAGTTGTTCTTCTTTCCCTCTAAATATTCAATCTTATGTAAGTATTTTTAAATTTTTTTTTATTATTTTTGTTTACTCGTATTTTATCTGTGTTTTTTAGTTTTACTTTTTTGAGTTTTAAATTGTGTATTGGGTTTTGCAGATTCGCTTGGAGCAGATGATGAAGGGGTTGTGTCTGACACAAATGCAAATGCTTCCCTCTGTTCTTCAGTCCCAAACGGTAACTTACTCATTTTGTCGCTTATGTTTTGAGGTTTGCTAATGAATCCCCTGTTTATGACTTAATGGTTTATCGGTTATTTTAGCCTAGACTTTGATTGCTCCTAAACCCTAACCTAGGAGTAAATTTATTTAGTTTGATGGATATTTAGGCGCAAAAAAAAAAACTTTTTGTATTTAAACTGAAATTTTGCTCCCTTTGCTTGTGACTGTTTTTGCTGTTCCATAACGGTGGTGTTAATTCAACGTATTCCCTTGTAGACTTTCACTTTTATTTTTTGCCAAGACTAGAAAAAAACTAATGGTGCGATGGTTATTTGAAGGACCAAAGACTCGATTTTTTAAGGTGGTCTGACCATAAATGTGCTTACCTAATTAGTTTGGGTTAAAAATTGAATT
>JAUMHB010025219.1:7665-24177 GCA_032359685.1 Pittosporum tobira
CATCGTTGTCTTTATTAATGAACCCTAGCTCGTCTATAATCATTTTCAAACATCTTAACCAGAAAACATGTTTTATAGTCTATATATATATATATATATATATATATACACATATATTATTATATTACTTTTTTTTGTTTTATAAAAAATAATTTTGTTTGAATTTTTTAAATTAAAATTAATACTAATCTATATGTAGATATAGGTGATAAAACTATAATTATTATAAACTTTATCAAATGTAATTATAGATTTAACTTTTATTTGTTTAAATATCTAAATATGTAAGATTAATTATTAATTTAAAATTTAATCAAAAAATTTAAATCAACTATTTTTTATGAGACAAATAGAGTAGTAATTAAACAGCAGTATATTTTTGTTGTTTAGTTTTCACAATATGACAAAAAGATCACAATGCCATCGTTGTCTTTATTAATGAACCCTAGCTCGTCTATAATCATTTTCAAACATCTTAACCAGAAAACATGTTTTATACTCTATATATATATATATATATATAAATACACACACACACGCACATACTATTTTTAATTTTTCCATACATATCTGCAAGTATATTTGTTGGAAACTTGGAATATATTCATTGTTGCTGTCATCTCTTAACATACTGAATTTTCATACTGCTTCGTTTTATCATAACCATTATCGCTTGGTTAAGCTTACGTACCCCATTGGATTGGTTAATTTATTCTGCTTGTATTATTTTGAGTTTACCCGTATTTTATTTATTTATATTGATAATTTTAATTGTGATATTTATCGACTGTACTTTTTTAGCGTAGACACGTACATAGCCACTAGAAAGACTAATTCTTTGGGTTTCGCGTGTATATTTTTATATTGTGTTTGGCTTCTATTTTTCAGATAAAATAAATAAAATAAAATTTTATATTAAAAATCAAGTGGTGAATGGAATGAAATATGTCGTTAGTCTTAAAATTTGTATTGAAAATGAAGATGATTAGTGAATAAGAAGTGAATGCTCGTTGAGGTGAGTTTCATCCATTTAATTTATTATCTCATTTTTAACTTAAATTATATGGTTAACTAATCATTTTATTATAACAATCACTTAATTTTAATGTAAAATTTTATTTCATTTATTTCTCACAATGAATGAGAATCAAACGCAATATTAAAAATTTGGAACTAATAGGAGCAATAAGCCACTATATAATATCACGTTGAGGCAAATTGTCTGCATGCATGCATTACTGAATATATATATATATATATAATCTTGTATGGTTGTCAGTAAATGATAAATAAATAAAAATTAGTAATCACTTTCAGGTTATGGTATTTGTTCGTATCCAGTGCGCAGAATAATGAAAGTAAAGCTATTTTAAACTTAGATTTTGAAATATTTTATTTAAAATACTGTACTCCATCGGTTTTAAAGTAAGAGTCTTATCTTAACCTTGATGACTTGTTTTACTAAAACCGTATTTTAAAATAGGTGTTATATTAGTATAAAATTAAAATTTCATTCATAGAAAGTTATGTATTGAATTGCATATATTTCTATTTGAAGGCATTTTTTCCAGTGGAAAATAAATCTACGTGAAACGAATTTTGCAATATATTTACAAAAATGAGAAAACTAACGGATAAGTGGATATATATATATATATAGGTTTTAGATAATTGTTTTAAAAAGTATTTTATAGGATTTCAAAATCGTCCATAGGTTTTTGTGTCCGTGAGAAGTTGAGTTGATGATTCTTTTAGCTAAGAGCTAGAGGATGCATTATGCAGATAAGTTGTAATTTTGAAAGAATACGAAGTATTAAATGCTAAAAGTTCTTTTTTTTGGGTACATAAATGCTAAAAGTTCAAATAGCATCTAGTAGGCATGACAATATATGTATTGAGACAAAGTTAGGATTCTATTTGGACCATGTCACATTAATGTGTTAATTCATAGAAAAATTATTTATTAATAAAAATTATATATTAATTATATTTAATGATATGTACTTGGAAAATTATTAGAATGATTTAAAGAGGGACAAATAGAGCAGTTGATTCCATTGCGATTTTTTGAAAATTTTGCTAACGATATGTAGAGAGATGTTAGGGGTACTGATAATTATGGAGGGAATAATGAAAGTAATTTTATTAATAGTGAATGTATTTGTAACAATTACATGAAAGACATTATATAGGCTTGAATAAGTAACCTAATTCGAATCAAATTCGGAATCTAAGAAACATATTACCATAAGAAATCTATTATCATAATAATACTATAAATATAATATTAATTATATTTAACAGGTACATGTATTAAGACTTTTTTCGCACGAGTCATAGTCACATAACACATAATAAAACAGTTTAAGCGGGACTCTCGTTAATTGTAAATCAAAAATATTAAAGATTTTAGTTCCCAGCACCAATAATTAAAATGCCCCTTATTATATATTTATGGGAGCGGATATAAAATTGGACATGACTCTGATCCTGTAGCAAGTTAACTTATATCAACCATCTAGATTAATATCTAACGACTATAAATGAAAGAGATTAATATCGTCCACCATTTTTTTACATCATCCACTTTTTCTAGAAGAACTATAATGATCATTATACCATTTTATAATTTTTCTATTTTTCCCCCAACTAATAATGGCGAACGTCCGTTATTATTTTCTGCTAACATCAACAAAAAAAAAACAAACAAACATTTACCACTATTAGTGAAAAACGGACAAATTTATAAAATAATCTTATATTAACCTTAAAAATCAAATAAAATTCTCATTAATTATAACATTATCAAAATTCTCAAACAATAATAATAATGATATGCACGTGACTTATATTTTGAAGTATAGTGGAGTTAATTATTCGGTTTTGTGGCTTCACAACTAATGAATATTGGTTATTAAATATTTGCAAATTATCATTTACTGGACATATAACTAATTCTCAACAAGGACTAAGAACGCAAAAGCTGCCAAAAAGTTCCAGTCAGAAGCTATAATATTGCTCAATAGACAATGTAGTTGGAAAAGCCAATGCACCAAGTGGTTATTGCCATTATTAACTCCATAAATATAATGTCCATTATTTTTATTGGCAAACGTCCGTAAAATATGATAATGAACATTTATTATTATGCGTGGTGGATGAATAAAACAATTATAAAATGGCGTAAGGCTTATTATAGGTCCATCAGAAAAAATGGAGGACATCCACAAAAGAAAATGACATACTGTACTAATTATTTTCATCCATAACCGTTAAATATTTATGTTAAAACAATTATAAAAAGGCGTAAGAGTTATTATAGGTCTGTTAGAAAAAATAGAGGACATCCATAAAAGAAAATGACATACTGTACTAATTCTTCTCATCCAAAACAGTTAAATATTTATCTGGATGGTTGATATAAACTAACTAGCTATAGGATCAAAGTCAAGTCCAACTCGGTATCTTATCCTCTCTCTCTCTCTCTCTCTCTCTCTCTCTCTCTATCTTTCTCTTTCTCTCTCTCTATATATATTAAATTCTGAAATATAAGGGTAGTTTGATTTCTGAAATATTATAAATTATTTTTAAAAATAGAAAACAAAAAATATATTCACTTCTAAAACAAAACAATAAATTAATTAACGTCAACATGTCCAAACATTTTTAATGCAATCATTCTTGTGGGTTTTTACTTTTTAGCTCAGGTTAAAAATGAGACTATGAGATTTTTTACTTGTAAAAGGTATCTGGTAGAACCATTACTACCACTCACGTAAAAAATTAAAAAAAAAACTAAGTACCTCTATCAATATCATGTTGGTGATATTTTATATTAGTACTGAGTTGTACTTTTGTTTTTAACGTTAAGTACTAGTTAGAAATCCCGTGCCTATGTATAATTTTATTTATTTTTAATTAAAAATAAAATTTATTTTTTGTTTTCGTAAAAATATTTAAAAATAATACGAAAATGTAAGTGCATATATTAAAATTTAATCACTCATCATAAGTTAAGTAGTAATTTTTTTAGTTAAACTCGAATTATGAAATAAATTCATAAATTGATTAATAAAAATTATAAACTAATATTAGAATGCATATACGCGCGCACCCGCATGTGTATTATATCATCTCTCCACTATTAAAATAATTTTCTATAATAAAAAAACTAATAGTTATTTAATTTAAATAAATTTCAAAATTGTGAGAGTAATTTTTTGTTAGGCTTCATTAAGATGAAACTATTAAAAATATCTATTATAAATAAAATTATTTTAGTTCTAAAAATTAAAAGAGTTTAAATTTCTTATTAGTTTCTTAACGTATTTAGGGTATGCATGTATCAACATCTTACAAAATTTAAAGGTAATATATTTATTGAATTATGATTATTGATACTTCATAAACTAATGGTTAATATATGAATTTGACTTAAATTTATAATATAATAATTTATAAAATATTAAATGAATAAAAAATAATTTAATTATTTTAAGATTCTTAATAATATATTTATTGAATTGATAATTTTAATTTTAATAAGTTTCAAAATTGTGAGAAGAATATTTTGTTGGGCTTTATTATGATGAAAAACTATTAAAAATATGTATTATAAATAAAATTATTTTAGGAATCTAAAAATTAAAAGACTTTAAATTTCTTTTGGTATTAAATTTCTAGTTTTAATATTTATTTTTCAATTAATTGCATGAGATACAATTTTTAGATAATTAATAATATATATTTTTAGTGGACTCTTAGATAGAGTTTTTTTATTAGTTGTAAATTATTGGACTATATGATATAACTCTATTTTGAGAGTCCAAAATTATTGGACTCTCTGTCAGAGCTTCGTTTGTTACAGTTTTTATATATTAATATAGATATAGATATAGATTAAATAAGAATTTAATTATTTTAAAATTTTTAATAACATATTTATTGAATTGAGATTTTAATTTAAATAAATTTCAAAATTGCGAGAGTAATTTTTTGTTTTACTTCATTATGATGAAACTATTAAAGATATGTATTAAAAATAAAATTATTTTAGTCTAAAACTTACAAGACTTTAAATTTCTTATTAGTTTAATTTTGGTTTATTTTTTAGTTTGACCTTAATACTTTAAGTTATAAAGATAATAATTTATTTTTTAATTGATGAAATGCTATTACTTGATATGGTCAAATCTTTATTCTTTTGGTATTAAATTTATATTTTAAATATTTTATTTTTCAATTAATTACATGCGACATAATTTTTAGATATTAATAATATTGATTTTTAGTAGTTGTAAATTAGTAGACTATTTGATAAGATTTTTTGAACGGTTATAAATTATTGAACTATCTGAAAGATCTTTGTTGAGTCCAAAATTATTGGACTATTTGAAAAAATTTCGTTCGTTACCGCTTTTATAGATTAATATAGATATTTGTGTAGGTAGGTTAAATTATGACTCCGTCAATCTAGATCCTTTCCATTATTCATAAAATGAACCTGATTTGTTATAGAGATGTATACGGTAATGACATTAGGATAAAAATAATTAATTTTACGAGTTTTCTTCAACCTACGACTCTTTCATATATCTGTAAAAAATGATTTAGTTTAATAAAATTATAAATTGTAACTGTGGAAATGTTATAATATGACACCCACAATCAAACTTTTAAACTTAAATTAATCAAGTTTTAAATCAATAATTTAGATTATCTGATGCATAATGAATTACGTAGAATTTAAAATTAATTATAAATTTTATAATATTGAGAATCAAAATAAATACACTTAAGTTTTTGGTTTTAGAATTTATTAAATTAGCATTAAAATTAAAGATGAATATTTGTTGTGGGCCAAAGTATTACTATCTGATTTATCCAGTAGTTCACTATTCTTAAGTAGCCACCTGTGCTTGTCTCCCCAATTTTTAATACTCTCGGGTTGAACGTACACGTTTGCAAGTTCGTGCGTATGTCGAGTGCATAAACACAAACATCTGGGGGTAATGCAGAACTCCTATCCAATGAGAGGAGGAGTGCAGAGAAACACGACTACGCATAATTTTAATTTTTTTTTTAAATTTATAAAAAAATTATTTTAATAACAATAAACAATAATAATAATAATAACAATAAAATAACATAACATAATAAACTTGTACAAACATTCTCTCTCAATCTCATAATTTTTATGATATTTTATCTTTTGAAATGTCTCATAATTTTAATAATATTGTATTTTGAAAAAATTTAATGAAACAAATTGTTTAACTTGTAATATTATTTATAATATCAATATTATAATTTATTATTTCAGTTACTAATTTATTATTTATATTAGAATATTATAAAAATAATTTAAATATTTTTTTAAAATCAAATATATTTTAAAAAATTTTTAAAAAATAAATATTATAAAAATTGTGAGACTGAGAAAATAAAAGATATACAGTATTACTAGTATATACATATTTTTATACGTTTTCTCTTTCATTCTCATTTCTCTCGCTCTGCAAGCAAACCCCAACCCCCTGTCCTACTCATGAGTACAAATCAGGTCACTACTGCTTCTCGATTTTTGTGATACTCTCTCCTATCCCGTACGTGCTTCCATTTTTATCCAACTTCCACTCCCAAGTTATTTCAATTAGTTAAAATTACAGACGTGTATAAAAGAAAATTGCTGGTCTAATACTTGTTGCTATCACTCATTTTCTCTTGTTTTCATTAGGGTTTATGAGAGCTTCGATGGCGTCGTCTTCTTCGGCAAACCGTTGCTTCAATTCCAACTGCAAACAGGCGTTGGACCGGTCGAGGAGAGGTTGGCGCCTCCGCACCGGCGACTACGCCGACTTGTGCGATCGATGCGCGTAAGGATTGGCTGACTATTCTTCAATTTTGTTTACTATTGCTGTTGATTAATTCAGTGAACCTTACTTAGTTTTGAGTTTAATTGAATGGAAGAGTTCAATGTGTGCTTTGTATTTGATTACTTGCTTTGGAAGTATAAGATTGAATTTGGAGGACTTTGGATTTATGCGGCTAGGAGTGTGAATTTAGTTGTTTTAAACTTACTTAGTACTACAACGATTATGAGGTACTCATTCATCAAAAAATTAGAGATACATTTCTAGTTTTAGACTATAAAGTTGATTAAAAAGTTATATGAAGTTACTAATATTTCATTTCTTGTATTCTAGTATGATTTATTATGTACTATCATGTCACCATTACTACTACATTTTTATTTAAGAGAAAACGATAGATATATTATAAAGTATCTTGCAGGCTAAGTAATTTTAACAAAACGACATTATTTAGCTACGCATTTAAAAAAATAAAATAAATCTCTTTAAAAGTAGTTTAGAAACTAAGAATATATCTCTAATTTTGGAACAGGGTGATCAGTAATTTGTGGTGTGGGTAGAAGAATGTGATATACTTCGGCTCTGTTTTTAACTATTTGTTAAGAAAAATATTAGCATTTTGTAAATAGAATTGTAGAAAATTTCCAGCACTCATTTTCCAGTAGAACTAATATTGCTATGCTGACAGATGTGGTCTGCGATAATGTGGTCGTGGCTGCTTACAATGTGGTTATGACACTGTCAATTTACATAAAAGACAGAAATTAATGTTTGGTGATCTTGATGGAGAAGTAAATTGAATTTTATTCAACCGTATCCAGATTTTTTATTTTCCTTAATAGAAAACCACCTTAATGAATAAAACTCCAACTATATATACTACTGCTCACCAAGCATAAATATCTGATGCTATGCAACTGAATCTAAAGGCCTCTCAAACTTGATTTTATAGTTTTGTTTGAATTTCATTTTTCCTATTAGTTTATGGATTCCAGTGTTCCACCAAACCTTACATTTCTAATTAGATGATACTATATCCATCTAGAAGTCAGTGTCTCATTTGACTTTTTATGCATGTTAAGGTTTGCCAATGACACACCCCTCCTCTCCTCTCTCCCCCCAATTCCCCTTTATCTTTTTTTCCCAGTCCTAAAATTTAAGACTAAAGGTTGTAACTGGGAAAGTACATGGCTTGACAAACCATGTCTTGGTCATCCCTCCAATCTTTCTACACATCCCATCCCATCCCGTCCAACCAAACCCTGTTTGAAACATATTGCAGCCCTGTGACCCTGTCTAGTGCTTCTGTTACATATTCAATAATATCTTGAATTATCACTTTTGTGTCTCTAATGTGTTAGTTTTTCTATTTGATTTGTTAAAGAGGTTGACCCTTGTTCTATTTGACTCTAGTTCTGCTTATGAGGAGGGAAAGTTCTGCGAGTCTTTCCACTTGAATGCTTCTGGTTGGAGGTGTTGTGAATCATGTGGGAAGGTCAGCAATTTTATTTATTTATAGTTGATTTCAGTCTAATTTGGCAATATTTTCTTTTCTGCAGCATATATTTAAATGTATAGGCTGGATCTGAAGACTTTTGTCTCTTTCTTCTGTGTTTTTGGAATGATTGATATAAAATGTTTTCTAATGATAAAATTATGTTTCCAGGAAATACATTGTGGATGTATTGTTTCATTCCATATGTTCGTACTACTGGATGCCGGAGGGATTGAGTGCATAACCTGCGCAAGGAAAAGTTTCATTTTGGTATGGATCATCTTATTCTTGTTCTAGATTATCATTTATGCCATTGGGGTTTTCTCATCATGCTGTTTGAATCTTTTAATTTAACATGGATTGACTTGGATTTAACATTTTCTACAATGTTTATGGCTAATCACATACTAATTGTAGCCTTTTTGACTAAATATGGGATCAACTAACCTCAGGACTGATGAAGCTGCTCTGCTCTGCCTCATGTGGCATGAAATCCTCCCTTAGATGGGATTGTTCAGAGTAGAGACATTATTTTGTAGCCTACTGACATTATTTTGTAGCCTATAGAACTTAGTTTCTTTGAAGGGTTTGGGGCTAATTTCTATGCCTGCCTATCATCTCTAGTAATTAAATAAAAATTAAAAGTTAGATGGTTGTTGGTTCAATTCCACATTATTTCATGTTCGTGGATTCAAGGGTGTCTTGGGTTTCTTATTCTGCCGGGCACAGGTAAGGTTAAAATATAAATGTAGGAGCTATTTGAGATATATTCCATGATGATGTTCTTTTTTTTCAGACACCAAATCCTGCATGGCCTCCTCCTTCGCTTGTTCCTGAACTGCATGAAAAAATCAAAGATCTCTCAGTAAAAAATTGGAGTCCAATAGTTGGAGCAGGACCTGTACCTTGGTGGCAAGCACCTTGTTCTTTTAATTCTACTGCACAGTTGGAATTGAAGCCAAAAGTACCTTTTCAAGTTGACATTCCAGGTGGCATTGATAGGCTACTCGCCAGTGAAAGACTGTGTGCCTCTCCCCTAGATAAAAAGAAAAATGAGGATTCTTCAGAAAGATTAATGAATGGAATCCTGAAGTCTGGTGCATTACAGATGTTTGACCATGGGACTTCTGGTATATATGTCTCTTCTCTTGTATAGATATTTATAAACATCTGATTATTGTTTATTTATCAACTTTTTATTGCTTGTCACAGGAAGCGAGGTGCAACCTAATCCATACGTAAATTTTACCCAGCAGTTCGCCTTTTCAAAGAATGAGCCTTCTACTCCTCATTTTAGTCCGACTCTAAATCCTGCATCAAGAAGTGAAACAACAACTGAGCAAGCCAAGGTTTCTGGAACTAATCATGCACAGAGACTGCCCCATCCACCTTCAGCAGGGAAGCAATTCTCTAGTCCAAATGGAGTTGACTTGTGTGCTGAAGCTCAAACACGGAATGGAAGGCCTCGAGGAGTAGATGGCCGAGGTCGAAATCAGTTACTTCCACGGTACTGGCCCAGGATAACTGAAAAGGAGCTACAACAAATATCCGAAGAGTATCCTACTTTTAAAATTCTTTTCTTGATTTCTTGAAATATGGTTGATGGTTAATGTTGCTTGAGAAACATAGTTCTTTTTTGGATCACTTTATTGCGTATAAAATCTTTCTTACTTATCAAAAATAAAATGCTTGGTTTCCAACTCGTACATTTAAGAATTGCAATTAGCATCATGTGCCTTAACCAGATCCTAGTTCAAATTCTGTTATCACTCCTTTGTTTGAGAAGATATTAAGCGCTAGTGATGCTGGGAGGATAGGGCGTTTAGTTCTTCCGAAAAAATGTGCAGAGGTGAATCTTTAGTTCTTCTTTCGATTTATCTTCCCCTTGTGAAGAATGCCAATCTTCAAGTTCTTTACTTAGAAAGTTTGACATACTAGATATATTTCATCCATATGTTTATATAGGTTATGCATTTTATCTTCGTAAGATGCGTTCTAGTTTATTATCCATGTTTAGTCACTTCTAATTATTGAAATAACATGAATTGACTATTGACTTAAGTAACTAATTGTAGTGGTAGTAATATACTCCTTCCGTTTCAAATATGAGAGTATTTTACAAAAAAAGTTAAATATTGAAAAAACATTTATTCATTTGAGTCAAAAATTGATACAATATAATATGCGTAGGCCTACTTTCCGCAAATTTCTAATCCCGAAGGAATGCCTCTGATGGTGCAAGATTTGAAAGGGAAGGAGTGGGTATTTCAGTTTCGATTTTGGCCCAACAATAACAGTAGAATGTATGTTTTAGAGGGGGTCACTCCTTGCATACAGTCTATGCAATTGCAAGCAGGTGACACAGGTAAGAAATCTAATGTTCTTACATACTTTCTTGGCATAAATTATTTGTTGTATTAAGTTAAATTGTTACTCTTCATGTTCTAACTCTGGGGTTGCCTTAGGTGTCATATAGTTTCTAATATCACTATATAACGATTAAGCTTACTATGCTTCGACTTACTAAAAAAAATGAAGCTTATTATGCTTTGAATATATGTTCTTCTTTCTCAGTGACATTTAGTAGGTTAGAGCCAGAAGGAAAGTTGGTCATGGGATGCAGAAAGGCTTCCACGCTTCTACCAGATCAGGTTTGATTTAGTATTTCTTTGTAATTATTCTATGTGTATATTAAAATGATTGCATTGATTTTATAATTAACTTAAGATAATATCTGCCAACTAATATTTCTTACCTGCGAAGCAGAAAAGGCTTTGAAAACTTGTGACTTTACTCTTTAATCAGTTTATTTTAACAGTGTAACGACTAGAATCGAATTTCATACTCCCTCTGTCCTAAAAAGAATGAGTCCAGATATACTTTTCATTGTCCCAAAAAGAATGACTTAATCTACCATTTTTAGTTTGTAATTACTTTCTTATCCTCACTTTATGTCACATCAAAACTCTATTTTTCTCTCTCTATCATTATAAAATACATTTATAAGGATAATTTTGTCAAAAAAATATACTCTCTCCTAAAAAGTTAGTTTCCTTAATTTGCGTACTTTACGCATTTTACTCGTCCTTTTCGAGACTGAGGGAGTATTTTGCAATGGTGAAGGTTGTATGTGTTGATTATTGGCAGGATCTTCTATTTTCATATGCATCAGAATCTATGGCCCTCCTAAACTTCAATAGTATATTTGTATATGCTTGAAATTGGTTAGGAAGTAATTATGTGTACCATGGAATATGGAGCTAGAGTTTCCTCTCAATTTTTTATTACGTTCTCTAGCCAATAACCAAATGTTCCATTGAGTCTCTTTCACACTGGTGCGTGGTGATTCTACATCAATAATGCTTGCGCTCAATATGTGCCCTTTGTAGTCATACTAGAATTGGATTAAATATGGTTGATTTATTTATTTTATATATAGAGATGTAGGAGCTCCATATTCATTGCAAGTTTGAGAAGTTACTGATAACTAGGCCCCAAATAAGCGAAACTTTGCAACCTGTCTTCATTTTATTTGCTGGAAACCTTTTGGGTTTAGAATGTCATCGCAATTTATTTAAAAGTCTACCATTAAGTCTTGGTTATGTTGTTTATGCACAGATCCAAGAATCAATTAGTACTGGTAATGGAGTTTCTACACATGGAGATGCTAGTATTAAGGCTACCAAACCTGGTGAAGTTGTTTCGGCTCATCGTCATTCGAAAGGAATTTCAGTATCATCTAGCCTTTTGGCAATCAACAAAGGAAGTTCAGTGGGCCCAGCATGGTCTGAGATTGATAAACCTGCTTTCCGTAGTAAGAGGAAGAACAGTACCTTAGGTTCAAAGAGTAAACGCTTACGGATTGAAGACGAGGAGATTATAGAGCTCAAACTCACTTGGGAACAAGCTCAAGGATTGTTCCGCCCGCCTCCTAATGATGTCCCCAAGATTGTAATGATTGAAGGCTACGAAGTTGAGGAATTTGAGGTACTAACTCTTTCTCAGTTCATGTTGGAGTATAACTGAGTTCTTTGTATCTTTCTGGTAATTATTATGGCCCTCTTTTCTTGCCTGTCTAGTACCAATAATTACTAAAGATCGTATAATCCATCTAACGATAATCTGAATCTGTCTCTATTTATTATTATTTTTGAACTTTTGAAATTTGAAGTATCTGCTGACGAAATAACACCAGGTATTATGAAGAACAGCAAGGAAATTACGACTGAACTTAGTTCTGCTTTTTTATTCAAAATAGTTCGGGTAGGCCGTAGGCCACAAATGAATCTCCTATGTAATAGTGCGTTGGTTAGAACAGAAAAGTAGCCAAGTAAGTGCAAGGTGAATAGAAATGCTGATGCTGTTTTGATTCAAATAGTTGTAAAATGTGTTAAGTGCCTCACCGTTATATTTCTTTTCTTCAAAATTGACTTTAATATGATGAACGTATAAAAGGTACATGATACAACCGATATGCTAGTAGGGGCGATTCTCTACTAAATTGAAATGCTTGGGCTTTTTCTGTTGAACCAACTTCTTCCAAGTGATTTTTGATTGCCCTTCTGGAAAATAAAGTGATAACTTTTTCTTTGAAGCAGTGAAGTGATTATTTGTTTTGAATAATTAATTTGTAGTTGTTTGCATTCAAGTGTTGATTAACTCCAAAGTCATCATGTTAATTACATACATTCATTGCTTTTATAACTTCTCTTTGAAACTTTGACATTTGGAATTTCTGACTATATTTTCTTTAGCAGGAGTCACCAATTATAGGAAGGCCTACTATTTTAGCAACAGATAATCTGGGGTAAGACACTCGTGTAATCATTTCTATTTCAATTAATGTGTTACGTGATTCATCCATCACATCTCTGAGGGGAACTATGTTTTCCACTTCTGATGATCCCTTGCTAATGCAATAATGATTCATAATTTAAATAAAAAAAACTCATTCTTGCTTGGAATATGTACTCCCTCTGCCTGTAAAACAGATTCATACTTTCGAGTAATTTTCATTACATGATACCCTTTCAATTTGTAGTTTCCGTTGAATGATCTTAGATGGCTTATCCAAAATTAGAGAAAAAAAGTGCTCCCTCCTTTCCAAAATTTGAGATACCTCAAAAAAAAAAATGATATTGTTTTTAAAAATAGACGTTCCGTTATAATTATAATCTTAACATAAAACGAAAGTGTTTTTTTTTTTTTTTTTGCTGAGATGGCATAAATTTCATCTTAAAAAACAATGGTTTTTCAAAATAGATGTTCCATTATAATATTCCCATAAAAGGAAAGTGTTCTTAAATTTTTTATTTTTAGAGATGGAGTAAATTTTCATCTATATGTATACTGATATAATATACTAGAAGTATCATGGTGTTTTATGGTCCTAAAGTAGAAACCTATTTCTAATTTTGGAACATTCCAAAAATGAATAACTATCTCTAATTTTGGAACATTCCAAAAATGAATAACTATCTCTAATTTTGGAACGGAGGTAGTACTATTCTACTAGAAGATTAGACTGCTGCATATGCTGAAAGAAAAGTGTGGCTAACATTATATGCATAATACTGCTGCTTGCAGCAATTATATATCCTATACAGGTTTTACATGTTCTTAACATTACTGAGAAACTAAACTATCAAGCATTAACCACCTGGTTTGTCTTTCAAAATAGTCAACAGCTCCCTAGTTTCATTTA
Source organism: Pittosporum tobira (assembly GCA_032359685.1). Taxonomy (NCBI): domain Eukaryota; kingdom Viridiplantae; phylum Streptophyta; class Magnoliopsida; order Apiales; family Pittosporaceae; genus Pittosporum; species Pittosporum tobira. Next base: position 21,737 of record JAUMHB010025219.1, read on the forward strand.
GTACTTGTTGGATACATAGTGTGTTTAAGTTTCCGCAGAAGACAACTTTTAGTAGTTGACTTGTACTCTCATGCTTTCATAATTTCACAATGAAACTAAATCATTATGGTTCAACGTTTCTTTGATTTTGAAGTTACTAAATTTAATGTTTATTGATGAGGAACTTGTTTAAGTCAAATATGTCGTATTGCCAACTGGAAGCCAACGCTATGTTTGACCTGTATCAGAGGAAAGATCCAATGGGCTCAGTGCGAGGAGTGTTTTAAATGGCGCAAAGTGCCTGGCAGTGTTCTCTTTCCCTCAAGATGGACCTGCTCCGATATCTTTTGGGATCCAGAAAGGTACAGCAAAAATCTAATTTCACTTTCTGACCCCACATATATTCCTCTATTTATTTCGGAGTGAAAGTAACATAGAAACATTTGCAAACATATCATTGCCTACTTTGAAGCTATTGTGCATTTACAAGTGTTCTTTAGAAGATAAAATCTTCAATTGGCTGATTGTTGTTTTCTAATGTCATTGCTGTGCTGAGAAGGTAGCTCTGGTATTCTATACAGATTCGTTACATTCTTGAAAAAGTTGTTTCTTAGCTTGCTTAGTGGAGTTTTTCTTAGAACTGTAGATAAATTTGATCCAGTATTATGCCATGCGTGAGGTGGGTGTCACAGAGCATCCCCTAATTTACAAGGGCCTGTTTTAATCTCCTCCCATCCTCCCACCCGTTTCTTTGTTACATTTTATGGATATGTCTGCAACCTTACATTTTCTGGTGGTTGATGTCAAGCCGAGGCTGTATGTTTATATATCTCTGTGTCTGTATGTGTTCCCACATACCAGTCTTTTGTCTGCTTCAAAGTAGGACATCCAAAGTCAGTTCGGTTAATCTTTTTGTTTCCTGTTGCCTACCAGATCTGCGTGTTCTGCGGCTGAAGAATTAACACCAGAAGAGCTGGAAGATCTACTACCCAAAGGTAATCAGCTTACGAAGTTCTTCAACATGATATTATTCTTATTGGTATTATACCCTCTTTGTTTCAAAATATAAGAGCATTTTTGATTTAAAATTTGATTTTTAACATTTTTAAATTTAAACTTACATGAGGAAATAAATTTTGACTTTTATTGGTATATACTGGTAACATGATTGTTATGAAGCCGGAGCTGAGGACATAAAACCTGCAAAAAAGGAGCCAGGTTCAGTCGAGGTTTTAGAGGGGTTGGACACACTTGCCAACCTTGCTATCCAGGAAGAGGGGTCATCGTCTCAGGCCACAACAAAGCAGCCTGGCCATAGACCTGGTTGTACATGCACAGTTTGCATTCAGCCCACAAGTGCTTATGGTGGTCCCAACCACAAGCAAACTTGCAATTGTAATGTATGCTTAACATTTAACCGCCGTTTCCAGACCCTCGTGTTACGGCACGAGAATAAACAATCAGACAAAGAAGCAGAAACTGCACCCCAATGTGGTGACAGTGGAAATATTAGCATGAGTCAATCAGTGGTGATTAAAAAGGGTTTTGATGACGAGTCAAACAAGGGGAAATCATCTACTCCTTTTAAAGGTCAAATTGATCTCAATATACAGCCGGAACGAGAGGAAGATGTTTCAGATTCTGGCGTCGTGATGAGGTTGCTCCAAGGTTGCTCTAGTGGAAATAGGAACTCAATAAGCAAACAGGCGGACTCCTCAGGAGTTGGATTAGGGAATTTCAGCAAATGCCGATTCGGACCATCCTAAGAGTTAAAAAGTACTGTTGCCGTCCCGTACTTATTATCAGAGCAGGTCGATCTTTTCACGGCAAAAATAGCTGATGTGGTTGTACATTTATCCGCATGGGGAATATGCTACTGTAGATGTGTACATAGAGAGAGGTAGAATGAATTTGGTTCCTAGAAGCTCGCTTTGCTGTCCCGCGATAGAATGATTTAGGATGTAATTATACATTTTTATATGTCTCCCCTCAACCTCTGCCCTCTTTATAAAAGAGGTCTTTTTCTGGTAAGTTACTCCACAATTTTGATTTCTTGGAATTATTAGGAGTATTATTTATTTTAATTTTTTTGTCGTACTAGTAGTCTTTTTTTTTTGGGGACAGGATATCGTATTAGCAATAGTTCTTGCAGTAAGTGCATGTGTTGATTCCCATAATAAGAACTCTTTTATGAGTTGAAAAATTAAGTCTATTATTCCCTCATGGAGTTTATTTTGTTAAGCTGAGTTGTGAATTCAATGGAGAATGGGTAAAAATTAAAAGGTTTAAAGGTATTTTTGACCATGTGTTGTTATCACTTTTAGACATTGAACCTTGACAAAAAAAAATTTTGAAATTGAACTTCAATGTTCGTACATTTTTTGAAATTAATCCTTCCGACGAGTTCAATTTCAATTTTGGCTGGAGGAAGGGTAAAATAATAATTTCATATCACTTAATAT
>JAUMHB010025240.1:0-24170 GCA_032359685.1 Pittosporum tobira
GGGCACAACTTTTACCAAAAATGACCAAAATGCCCCTGGGCACATCTTTTGCCAAAATGACCAAAAATCCCTCAAGTATATCACTGGTCAAATGACCAAGGAGCCATTCAACATAACAATTGTTCATTAAATATTTTAACAATTATATATGTGACGCCTCCAAATTTTCGCCACTGAATCCTTGTGAAAATCGGGTCGTCAGATATCATCTCAGCATACTGAGTTGTCAATATTTGACAACTTGCTCTATTATATCTTATAATAGGATCTTACATACGAATAAATATACCCACAACGGAAGCATAAGCTTTAAATTAAATAATAAAGTATTACAATAACAGGGTATGGTACGAACAAAAGTCGTACCAATATTCTATTCACAACATTAAGTTAGACAAATCCGGGAACATATCAACAATATGCTACCTTGCTCTTTCCCTTCGAGGATATGTCTTGCTCTACTACTTCTAGAAGGTTTATAAAACATAGCAAGAATGAACGAAATATGCTCAGTAAGAAATTATTCTATTTTGAATAAAATGTTTATTCTAGTCAAAAAGATAAAACAGTAAGGTTTTGAATCATTAAGACTTTAACATTTGAATTCATGAGTTTAATGTGAATTCCATCAACGCATGCATGATATACGAGTAAATGTAATACCATGTCATTCAACATTTAACATTTTAAATAATTGAACACCAATTGGGTGGCATTTCTGCCCGTCACTTTGTCATTTCGTCATGCTGGACATACAATCAAGTTTAACATCTCGTGCCCACATATATCACAGCTACATGGGTTAACCATGTAGGGTCCCGGTACACTGGTCATTAGCTATGTTCAATTATTCAATCTCAGATTATCATGAATCATGTGAAAGTAATAAACGCTTCAACAATATGGTATGCTTATATATGGTAGATATGCATAATCATTTTAAACAAGTTCAATAATTTAACTTGAAACAACAAATAATGTACAAGTAATTAAATTTGTACAATCATGGCAAATATGTATACTGAAATTTAAATCATACATATTAAAAGCTGAATAAATTGCATGCATAAGTGAAACAATAACTTATACATAAGGGGAGAATAATAAACTTGCCTTAACAAAGCTTTCCTAGACTTTCCACGTAACGTGTTTTGTTCTCTAACGGTTTTCCTTCCTCCCTCATATACGTTTCTATAATAATAAGGGCCTATCGTTAATATCGTCGTCTTAAAATAGGTCGCTCACTCTTAACATAATCCTAAGCATCTTGGAGTTTTCTTAATTTAAAAATAACATAAACGCACACAAAATTCTTAGGGCAAAATCGTCTTTACTTGACAATCTGTCATTTGACTCATTCCGTCCAATTTATTCCTCGTAGTTATCCCAAGGTATTCTTAACCCTAAAATACTTCATTGGATCCTTGTTTGGATAAATTGAACATAACATTCGCGTACAAAATATACGATGTTCAAAACAATAGATATGATGTGTAGTCACATCGTAATAACATTCAAATCATTGAAAGGAACTGAAAATAATATTCCTTAAATATTCTAATTTATTATTTCAATAAAATAGAATTTAATTAAATACAATATTTTCTAATTTAAGAAAATTAAATCTCCCAATTAAAAAAAAAATTTAACATACTCTTTCCTAATTTTTCTAACTCAATGGCATGATTGTAAATAAGAGTAAATGGCAATTTTGAAATTAACACTACAATGACATTTTTGTAAATAGTGTAACATTGACATTTTTGTAAGTATGTTGCATTGACATTTTTTTGTAAGTATGCAGCAGTGACATTTTTGTAAATATGCCATAAGGGCAGTTTAATAATTTGTTGCAGAGGAGTATTTTGGTAAAATACACATAAGGGTATTTCTGTCTTTTGGACAGAAAGGTAATTTGGTAAATATGCCATTAGGGGTATTTTAGTAATTTAACCTTTCTGAAAATAATGATAATAATAATAATCATGAGAAAATAATAATCACAAGACCAAAATAGTTCAATCAAACAACGGCTGACCGAGTCAACCATCGACTGGCTGATTGGTCGGCCACATCCTCGTCCTTGCCGTCAGACTAGACTGCCCGATTGAGTTAGTAGACTGGCCAGTTGGTCTGCACGACAGAGGTCTACACTAACTGGTCGGTCGGGGTAACAGTCGACCAAGTCGACCATTGACTGGTCGGTCTGGTCGGTCCCTCCCCGGATCCGACTACTTGGTCGTCCATGGCAGTGACCTGTAGACCGGGCGATCGGCCAAAAGATAGTTGACCAAGTCAACCATTGATTGGTCAACTAGTCAGCCCCTTCTCCTTCGCCCTCGGTCGCCTGACAGGCTGGCCAGTCGGCCGACTTGGTAGTGGTCGGCAGTGTGCTGCCATGGCCACACAACACATACACGCACTGAATCAAAGGATAAACTCGATTTTGTGGCAAAGGGATTGATGGGACATTGAATCTCACCATCCCCGTGACCTGAAACCTCAAGAACAGGAAAACCATGTTCGTCGTCCTCGGTTCCGGCCAAGAAGCCATCACCGGCGGCTACAAGCTAGCCGGGAAAATTCAAATAGGCTTTAAAACATCATGAAAGCTCAATTGAAAGGTACCAAAATGGTCCTTGCAACTGCAGGAATATGTTGGACCCTCCAATCGACTCAAACACATCCGATTCGAGCCTAAAAATTCGATATTCGATTAAGAACGCATCAAAAATAGGCCCACTGTAAATCGACCTTAAACGGCTCGGCTCTTGACTGCTTTGGTCGATATCGATTATAAGAAACTCCTAGATGCTATTCTAATCATCAATTTAATCTAAACAACAACAAAATCGAGCCTTCGAATTTGCATACCCAGAATAGAGAAAAATATTTTCTGCAGGCTTGTGTGGCTGGAATATGATTTAGGGTTTTAGTTAGTCATGCTATATAGACCACAATGAACATTATACAACCTTCAATCGATGCAGAAATGGATGGGAGAACAATTCGGGTAAGCTGCAGAGTCTGTAGGAAAGGCTGGGGGGCAAAAGAGAAGAGAGGAAAAGGAAAGGGGAAAAGAAAAAGAAAAAGAAAAGAGAAGGGGACGATGGGAAAAAGACAAGAGTCTGGGGCCTGCGCATCAGTGGGCCCCACATGGTCAACTTGGCTGAAATTTCAAAATTCAAATTGTTGTTCTGCCTCAATTCCCGAACTGATTAATTTAATAATTAAATAATAATTTAAAAAGTCAAAAATCAAAAAATATAATATTATACTCTATCCATACGTTTTGGCACGTTGTGATTCCAACGGCGCTATCTGTTTTTCTAAACAATGCTCCGATCCAAAAATCAACCCGAGACTCGGTCAAATTAAAAATTCGACGGCATTTCGATTTACTATTTTTCGTGCTAATTCCGGATCTTTGGCCATCTTACGATTTTGAAAACATTTTAACTTTCTAGTCAAAATGACCAAAATGCCCATGGGGTATAACTTCTGTTAAAATAACCAAAATGCCCTTGAGCATAACATTCTTATTTTAATTCAATTTTCTGAAATATAACGACGTAGAAAATAATTTCGTTAGACAATACACCAACTATAAGAATGCAAATATAAAAAAGTTTCAAATTTAATTCATATACATATGTCCAAATACTGGAATGAGAACGTTATTCCTGGAGATATAATAATATTCACATATATAATTCTCATACCCATCAGTACATTCCCATGTTCCAAAGATGACATAAGACTTTTAACAAATTGCCTAAGGATTAATTTATAACCCTCAAACAATTCTAATTTATTAGAATGACGCCTAATGCACATAAATATTCCACTAATAAAATTCGAGCCCTATAATAATTAATAATCTAAGTTATTCACATTATTAAAATTATTTATTTCAATATTTCTTAATATATTTTGCTAAGTAATAAATTTAGATAAATGATATTTCCCCATCTTTACATTTTATTTTATTTATTTATTCTTCGGTAAAAACAATAGTTTTCTAAATGAATTCTTAGGTAAACTGTATAATTTTGTTTTTCCAAGCTGTACCACAATCTGGATAAATATACATACTGTAGATTATATACAACGACCAACTAAGACTTTGTTTGTTTCAGCATATTGAAATTGATAATAGTTAATTTTTAAAAGTCAAATATTTTAAATTAATTATTTTTATTAATTTAAAAAAATTTATAAAACAAATATAACTATATTGTTAACTTATTTAAAAAAAATATTTAATATATAATTTTTTTAATTTATAATTTTTTTTAATTATAAAATAAATTTTAAATTATTTTAAAATAAATTATGCCCAGCACATTTTAAAAGTCCACTGCCAAAAATTGAAAATGAAGACAGAGCAAACAGCCAAAAGGGCCCACTACCCATATGACATGCTTTTACTACGTAATAGTAAGATACATCTTAATTCTCGCGTGCTTCTCGTTATCTATTTCGTACAGCCAAACACCATTTTAGGCTCCCGATAAATAAAATAAAATAAAAGAAGAAACCAAACACAAGCAAACCGATTTTCACAGCTCTATCTGGAGAGAGATCGGATTCTGAGGTAACAAATGCTCTACATCATATGACTCTATTCTCATTCTCTATGGAGTTTAGATTGATTTCGATTATACCCCCACCAGCTATTTCTGGACTTTAGTTGTATACATATTTTCTGTATTTCTGCAATTTAGATACTGTCGAATTTCTGGGTTGAAATAGAGTTAGAAATTCTATCATTTGAATTTCAAGCTTTTGAATTGCCAAGGATTTGTGGGTTTTGGGTATATCTGGTTTTGGGTGGAATTTTTATTGTTAGATTATACCCCAAACAGCTATTATGCAGATATACGTTGCTAATTTTTTTTGCGGTTTGCTTATTGATGGGGACCGGTCCAAATTAGGGTTGAGGTCAGCAGACCTCACCCTAACCTGGTTCCAGAACACAGCACAACAAAGTCAACAAGCGGGTTAAACCGGTCATCCACAAGCACTATCTGGGCGATCGCCCGTGCCACTTTAACTTGGGCCTGGCCCAACGGAAACATGAGAACCAATAAACAAACATTGGGCTCAGCGTGTACTAGTCTGCCCAATAGGCCCAATAAGAGCTGAGTCGGCCTAGTCAGCCCAACAAGGCACGCCCCCTCAGCCGGGACTCACGACTACTGCACCCTTGATTCTCGAGTCACCACGGTACTCCTATAAATACCCCTTCATTACCATCGTAAGGGGGGGACTCTGACAACACAATATTTCTCTCTCTAAAGTCTTTGCATTAATCCTAATCGCCCGTGCAAAGCCCTCTCCGTATTGGTCGACTGAAGCTTCATAAATAATCTGCTTCATCTCCTCTGACTCTCGGGACGAGGAGACCGCCACGGCCGGCGCCAGCTCCAACTCAAGCTTAGAAGCCTCCAGGTCCCTCTCGAGACCTGTTATCTTCTTATCCTGGTCTTTGCTGACCGCCTCTATCCCATCCGCCCTAGCTCTGGCGGCCACCATCTCGGCCTTCAGCTGCTTGATCTCCTCCTCAAGCTTGGCGGTCTTCTCCTCTGCCTCCGCCCTTATTTGCCCAACCGTCTTGGCTCTTGCCATCTCCGCCTTATTTACAACCTTCTTGGCATTGCAAGCCGCGGCGACTAGGAAGCTCAAACCCTGCGAAGGTGAACAAAAGAGTTAGAAAAAATAAACACTAGCGCAAAAGAAAATAATGAAAGTAATTTGGCTTCCCTTTAACATGTAGACGTCGGCTAGCTCGGCCGCGTCGTCATAATCGAGATTCTGTAGCTTGGGCTTATCGGCTAGAAGTGGCAGCCCCTTGTACAGCCCTGCAGCCATAACCTTCGCTGTCTTTGAATTTAGAAGGCCCATCTCCAGGTTCACACACCTGATTGGTATAACCTCGGAGCGAGCCTTCTTCTCGACCTCGGACCGGGCTTCATCCTCGGCTTGGCGCTTGGACGCCTTATCCCTTTGACGAGGCAACTCGACCACCACCACCGCCTTGCCCTTACTTGAAGATCCGGCTTGGGCGGCCGGAGATTTGGTAACCGACGTCTTCTGCGCGGTCAAGGTTACTTTCTGCCCGACGGGAGCCCGCTGTTCGCCGGCCTACTTCCTTTTCCTCAGTGCCTGGGCGAACGACATATTAACTCCTGCAAAAGAAAAATATCAAAGGTCGAGTTTCAAACACTTTGAAAAATTATAGCTAGAAGATCCTAAGGGTTTGAAAACCTACACTTGTGCTCTATTAGCCACTCGGAATCTCGAGGCTCAAAATAGTGCTAGCTTTCCTCGTCCCTTGACATTCGGGCGAAGGCGTTATACTCGGCCATTGTCCCCCGGTCCAATCTCACGGACGCTCGGTACACCGCCCAAGATGGTTGCCCCCATGAAGGAGAATGCAAAAGGTCAAAACCCCTACGAAGAACCACCTAGTTTTTCATGTTTTGTGGTTCGAGGCGGGTAGAATCCACCTTTTCCTCCTTGCTCGGTGGTTGATTGACCAAAACAATGCCTCCGAGCGTCAAAGGGTCAAAGTATGCCAGAAGAAGTCGGGCCTTGGCTCCTCGCCCTTGTAATCACACTAGGCTAGGAAACCCATAATCTGCACGTATGAGTTGGGGTCAGTTGACCTATGCTAACCCCTAACAGACTCACCAACTCCTGGATGAACGGATGGAGGGGAATCACAGCCCGCACCTAAGGTGGTGTTCGCTAACCCCCACCCAGATTCCGTTCGGCCGGCTGTGAATCCTCTCCCAGCCTACCGATAACCTGATCTTGTAGCCATTCGGGAATCCGAACTCTCGAATGCGTTCTAAATACCGGGTAGTCAGTCTACTTATGTGGTTGCAGTCTAGGCGGCTTACTCAATTGTCATAATTGACCTCGCCGCCCAGACCCTCCTAGCCCGATCGTTCTTCGCCCCCATCTACTTCACCCGGGGACGCCATATCTCCGGGCTAGTCCCTCGGCGGAACCCTAATCAGAACACTTTGTTCTACCGCCGAGGTCGTCGGAATTTCCACCACCTCGTCGTCAGACTCATCCACCAACCTATGGGTTTTCCTAACTCCGGCTATTTCTACGTCAAAGGATGCAAACTAAGGTGAAAGAGATGAAAAAGACGAGAAAGAGGACTCAAAAATGCTTACCTGTTTGAATCTTTGAATCTGGGGAGCTACTGTTGTTTTTCGGGAACAAGACACTTGGAATTCTCTCTGTCAAAACCGCAGATGATGTGAAAATGAAGAAAATGGGGAAGAGGTCTTTTTATAGCCCCCTCGATCTGGCGGTTCGTCTTCCCATGTCTGATCCAACGGCCATGATCGCAGCCGTCCGCGCACACTGATTCAGGAAAATCATTACGCCGCATTAAATATGCCTACAAAAGTGTGCGAGGGCGCAATTTCCGAAACTGTTCGGGCACCAACTCAACGGTGGAAACTCAACTCAAACGGCGGTGCCAAACCGAACAAACGACAATATCTTCGCCACTTTAGCCCACCCGGCTGCTAAAGTACGCTGGTAGGCTGGGGAGCATTGATGGAGACCGGTCCAAATTAGGGCTGAGGTCAGCAGACTCCACTTTAACTTGGTCCCAGAACACAACACACGTGGACAAAGTCAACAAGCCGGTCAAATCGGTCATTCTCAACTCGCCTGTCAGCAGTTTCACTACAGACATCTGGGCGACCGACCATTTGCTGCAAGCAATCTTTGGGCGACTGCCCGCGCCACTATAACTTGGGCCTGGCCCAATGGAAACCTTGAGGACCAATAAACAAACATTGGGCCCAGCGTATACTAGTCCGCCCAACAGGCCCAATAAGAGCTTAGCCGGCCCAGCTAGCCCAACAAGGCACGCCCCCTCAGGCGGGACTCACGACTACTGCACCCTCGATCCTCAAGTCACAACGGTACTCCTATAAATACCCCTTCATTACCACCGTAAGGGGGACTGAACTCTCTGACTTTAACAACACAATATTTCTCTCTCTAAAATGTCTTTGCATTAATCATAATCGTTGACTTAATACTATATTGGATACTTATAGTAATATGTGCTATCAGATTTTGATCTTTTTAAACTTTTGATGTTTTGAATTGCCCATAATTTGTGGGGTTGTAATGGTGAGTGCTGTTATATTTTATTTTCATATATCTATTGATTCATAAAGTTTTGTTGTATGTTTACATCGGTATTTCTGCTTGTTGAAATTTAGTTTGAAAGTTATGTTTTTTCGTTCTATGAAATTTCTCTCATTTAATGGTTGAAAGTTTGAACTGGCAAGGATTTGTGGGGTTTTAAGTTGAATTCTATTGTATTTTCCTATTTTTATATATCTGTTGATTCTGAGAGATTGCTATATGTTACTAAATGAGTATCCATTGAAAGATGGGAGTTGGTTTCTTTACCCATCTCTGTCATTCCTATTGAAGAATGAAACTAATTTTAAACATTTATCGGCAATATGATAGTTTCTGGGTTTTGACTTTTGAAGGTTTGGGTAAAGTATGTTTTGTTAAGGAATTTATAATATTCTCTTTATTTGTTATTGAATGAAGAATTAGAAGAGGGGACTTCCAGGAAGCTTTTGGGTGGGGTTTGTTTGGGGGTTGACAAATTCTTTTACTTGTGCCTCTCTATATTTTAATGCAGGATTGGGGATGGCTGATAACCAAGTTGACCTGTTAGATTACATTGAAGACCCTGGGAATCTGTCAGATTTCTTGTATGATAGTGATGGGGAATACTATGGTGGCAACAATACTGGCCTTGATGACTATGACTTGGTTAGTTTTACGTGCTCCTTTCATATTTTTTGTACAAATTTATTAATGAGAACTGTTCTTGCTTATGGGGAATGCTCAAAGATTTATCTGTTGCAATTAGATGTAGCAAGAAACCAAACAATTTTGTTTCTTATCTACATAATAATTACTTATTACTTGACTAGCTTACAAAGGTGACTGATACGACTGCCGCCCAAGCAAGAAAAGGTAAAGATATTCAGGGTATTCCTTGGGAAGGACTGAATATAACGCGAACAAGCTACAGATTGACAAGGCTAGAACAGTACAGGAACTATGAAAACATCCCTTTATCGGGCGAAGCTATAGATAAGGTAAGCCATTGGCAACACGTTCTTCATCATCATTATCTTTCTACTCGTTTCAAGGAAATTGGGTTTCTTTTTCAGATTGGTTATGGTGTCAGTGTAATTGGTCTATGTAGGAATGCAAACAAATGCAGAAGGGTGGCCACTACTATGAGTTCTTTCACAATACAAGATTAGTGAAGCCTACGATTCTTCACTTTCAGGTTTGTTTAGTTTTTGAACTGAAATTCATCTGCTATATATTTGCAAGTTACAGCATTCCCGTAGTAGTTGCTGCCTGCTGGATCTTTACTCTATTTTTTTTTCTTTTTTTTAATAAGTTTTATTTTTTTTTATAATTTAAAAACTTTTGTCTAATACGATGTCAACCTCTTCCTCTCATAGACGTGCAAGTCACAGATGCAAAACAACTCCCCCCTTCTCTCTCTCCTCTCTTTCTCTGCCCTTTCCCCTCCTTTCACTCACGTATTCTTGTAAAACATTGATTAATATCTATCTATTTTTAGTTCTTATGTCTCTTCCTCGATATTTTCTGTTTTTGAATACTTTGTTAGTTATGGATATGGAAGCACTCAATGAACTTGCAAGCTAATATTTTGTTTCTCAATATTCATGTGACTTTCTCTGTTTTCCTCTTTTTGTACGTGGAGCTTTTGTGGAATTTGGTTACTGTTTTTTAAGTTTCAGCTTTTGGATGATGAAATAAGTTGTTTGTTTCTTTGAAGCTTAGAACTACAACTTTATTAAAGTTCCATTTCATTAGATATGACAGTTCAAAGTTCAGGATCACATAATTACCTGCTTTGATGATCATCTCTTATTGGAAGTCAAGGCTTCTTGCTGCACCCTAATGATTGCCCCAATTGTATGCAGCTCAGGAATTTGGTGTGGGCAACTTCAAAACATGATGTGTATCTCATGTCAAACTACTCAATTATGCACTGGTCTTCATTATCCCACAACTTGTCGGAGCTCCTCAACTTCTCTGGACATGTAGCGCCTACTGAGGTATTTGACTAGTGAACTGATAACTTTCATTTTCAAGTTTGTTTTTTAACTGTGAAATTTAGATGCATTTAGAAGCATGCTTGGAGTACTCTGTGTGTGTGTTTGCTGTAATGCTGGATAAATTTTTCTGTTGCTTGGGTATGCAGAAACATGCTGGGAGCTTGTTGGAAGGTTTCACTCAAACTCAGATCAGTACACTTGCAGTCAGAAACAATTTTCTTGTTGCAGGGGGTTTTGAGGGAGAACTTGCGTGTAAGGTGGGTTAATAAATGAGTTGACTTTTATCATCTATGTATGCATTTATTTATTAGACTCTGTATTTATCATTTATGGACATATCTTTGTATCATTTGTTTTTGGAGTTTTGGGGAGCGGTAGCTGGACTGCAGATGAGCTGGGTCACTTCTTACTTTTTCTCACCTCAAGGTCACTGGTTCCCATGCCCATACATGCCCAAACTAACCTACAAAAACTAATGGTAGTGGTAATTAGTTTCAGGACAATCACTCTGATAGGTATTGCAATTTGAGAGGCACAGGACATTCAAATTCGCATAGCAAATAATCCTTGTAAAGGGTAAATGTATATAAAGAAATGGTTGGTTCCTCATAGTTAGCCCAGCAAGTAGCATCACGATCGGTCAAATTTCTTTTACATATTAATAAAGGGTAGAGAAACAATTTAGTTCACCAATATATTATCAATTGACTAGTTTTTCATTTCATCCAACTTCCAAGAATTATTGTTGTATATTGATGCCTTAATGGGGACACGTGCAGGAACATTGCATTTCGAAACCCGACGTGCATTATTTTCAGAATTATGCGATTTAGGATAGGATAAAATTGATTTTCTTTTATGGTAATATGAGGACTTGGGGGATTTTGTGTCTCAGTGATTATTATATTAGTCGAAGTTTTTGGTATTTTAGTACTCTATCCCTTTCCTTGTGGTATTGGGGTGTCATGTCATCTTACAAATGTTGATATGATTCCCTGCATTTAGTTAAAATGCTTATATCAGTTAAGAGTGAGTAGACACACAAGTTCTGTTTGGGCTAGTAAGTCTCTTGTTAAGGTCATCAAATATATACGACTTAGTGCGTTATAAGATTCGCTTCTTATTACGTGTACTACATTGATTAGTTCAACATTCCCTAAAATTTTGTACACACTTAAACAAGTAAAATTTACTTACGCAGTTTTCTTACTCCCCCCCTCCCTTCTTGAATTAAAGGATACAATCTCTTTTCCTTATTTAATTTTATATTTTGATACAAGTGATTGTTTAAATAATTTATTTACTACTGTGTATTGAGTTTTATTACCCTTTTATTTATTAAGTACTATAGTCTTCTTAGATATATAATCTAATTTCTTATTAGTATTTTCTTTTCTTATTAGTATTTTCTATTATGGTTAAATACTTTTGTACACTTAACTATTTTTTGACTTGTGGATTCATATTTTAAATTATGAGTTTAAATAGTGTGTAAAGTATATCTATAATTATACAGCGACCTCAATAAATGAAAGCCTGCTAATTGCGACCCTGATTATCATACTGAGTGAATTGCCCCCTACAAGTTCCGTACTTGCAAGTAAGCGAACCATGTAACCATACCCAATGTATCATTTCTTCATCTCTATTTCTGTTCTTAAACTTGTACAACATCATCTAGCAATCATATTATCAACTTCATATCCAAATTAATTGAAACATTTCTATGGAATAATAGGTCTGAAGTTCAAACAATATTTTCATTCTCTATAGTCCTAATTCACTACGTGTGAAATGTTCATCTGATCGAAAACATTTGACCAAGAATTGGAGTCTTAACAAATTTTAGTAATTATTCTTTTTTTTGGGAATGGGACATCAATATAGTGTTAATTAACTCTGTTCATGTTTCTCTATCGTTATCTTTGCTTCGGTTTGTTTAAAATGAAGCCTTTGATATGTCTATATTCATGAGCTGTATACTTGCTTGCAATTAATCAAGGGTCATAATTTTTTTGTTTTTTGAAACGTATAAGAGTCATAATTTTGATAGTTTACCAGAGATTTTAAGCTGTAAGTGATTAAATACTGTTTATTGAACTAAGCTTAGATTGTTTTAACCTAAAGCCTTCACTTATATGAAGTTCAATGTGCTATTGCCTGATAACTTCATTCCTACTGATATAATGATAATTAACAATAAGATGAAATTGATTTCATCTCCTTCATTGATCTAGCAGTGGAAGCAGTATTTTCTTATTTTTGTTTTTTCGAAACTTCAAATATTTAGCAATTATGTCATAGTTTCTTGAGTTTGTACAATTTTGAGTGTCTTATGTTTTTCTTATAATCTATGCATCATCTTTCTGACAATGCAGCGGTTGGATAAAAAGGGTGTAAGTTTTTGTACAAGGACCACTTATGAGGATAATGCCATTACAAATGCTGTTGAGATATATGACAGCTTGAGGTACTGCAACTGGTTCAGTTTTACTGGTGAACAGATATAGCTCTCCTTGTTTTACATTTCGAGTTAATCCTTTTTTTTTGGCAGTGGTGGAATCCACTTTATCGCGTCGAATAATGATTGTGGGTTAAGAGAATATAACCTGGAGAAGTTTCAGCTTATGAATCACTTCAGGTTTCCTTGGCCAGTGAATGTTAGTTCCTTCATGGACCTGTAAATGGTATACTGTCTTGCTTTTAACATCTTTGTTATATGAATTCTTATGTGTATTTATTTCTTATTGCTGCAGCATACATCGGTGAGCCCGGACAGCAAACTTCTTACTGTTGTTGGAGATCACCTTGATGCGTTGCTTGTGGATTCCCAAAATGGGAAGGTAAATTAAATATTTCCTTTTGAAAAGATACACTTAAGTATTTGATTTGTGATTATTTTAAAATGATTAGAAGTATCTAAATATACAGATGAGGAACCGGAATCTTAGGCATATTTTGGTACTTGAGATACTGTGTATTATTCCTTTATCGAAAGGGTATTGACAGAGAAGTATTTAATATACTTGTTGAACCAATGCGTGTCAACAACTAGACCAGTTCTAGGGACTCTTTCAACTGAATATGTCAAGGAAGAGCCTTAGGGAAATTTAGATAGAGTTTGGGGGCTGTCAAGTTTGTTAGAATGCTAGATAAGTTTTGTTAATGGCTTATGTTAGCTTCTTTTTCTGTGATAGTGTGAATAGGGAAACATAGATGGTCTGAGCATAGATGCCTGGCCCCCACTAATCCCGTAGGGGGCTAGGCCCTTTCTTGTTGCGTAGGTCTGCCTAGTGATTTTTACAACACTTGTTATCCTATCAAAGTGTGTGTTAGCTTTCCAGATTATAAGAGCACTTGTGCTTGTAGTTTACAAAGGCAAGGCAAGCGTCTTATAATTTGGGATCGAAGTAGTATTTTCGTTAAAAATCAAGCTAGGAACTAGGTTAGTTCCTGATAATTTGGTATTAGAGCGTAGTTCTCGGTCAAACTTCATCTTTTTATTTACTGGAAAATAAGAGAAGAAACACTTTATTTCTTCCTGTTCTCCATACTATGTTTTTGGGGCACTGTACATCATCAAATTCCATCACTATTCAATCCAAACTCCATCAAATCTACTCCATGGCTACCAGGCTCTGTTAATACATAAATGAAGCAAGATCAACATGAATCAACCTTTATTCAGGTGCAATGTGAGTAAGAAGAATTGAGCGATAAGGATATTAGCGTACAAGATCTTATTGGTTCCAATTTGCTGCTGTCGATTCTATCAAAGTGTTTGTTAGCTATTTTGGTTCAAAATCAAGTCAGGAACTAGGCTATTTCCCTGTCTTAGGGGTACTATCACATCTTACATTGCTTAGATAATGGGCTCAGTCAAGTGTAAGATTCCTGGTGTGGAAACCAAATAACTGGCTTTTGTGTTGATGATGCAAGACAAGGTCGAGAATGGTCAAGGAAAGGGATAAAATATGAAGAAAGAATGGGAAATAGGATGAGAAGCTATTGTGTGGGGAAGGAAATCAAATCAAAGGCTTTTATGTTCCAACCAGATTTTATTGATAATTGCCCAACTACTTAAAATGACATTAACAAAGACTTGAAGAATTGGAGATGCTACTGAGTTGGACAAGCAAGTCAAAAGAGTTGTAGGAGGACGAAACTGATATACGGAATTTGAAGAAATCAACAATAGTGAAGTGATATCCGTGGAAGTTCAGAGCCAAAGCAATCTAAAGGGAACCATGGAGGGTTATATTATAAAGGCATTGATTACGACATCAATGAAAAAAAAGACCTATGATTTCCAAGGTTTATTATGTGTGTGGTGTAAAAGATCCTAGCTTGTGGATTCTTCAACATTTTAAAGCGAAGGACATGTTTTTCTGATAGATTGGAGAATCACGTGGTATACATGGACACGATAACAGCTTAGCAATTTTATCCTTTTGAGTCTTATGTAATTAGCTGAAGAATGTAAAATGGGAATAAATTAGGCCCTTTTTTGGGTATCAAAGGTAGGCTTCTTTGATGTAACTATAGTCTTCGTCATTGTATTCGTGCTTTTGTCTTGGGAAATTGATGTCGATTCACTAGCAAACTAGACACAAATTAATGGGCCAGAAAATTTTGGGTAGGAATAAATTGGGTATAACCACAAGATATCAGTAATTTTAGCCTTGATGTCAATCTGATGTAGTATAAAGTATGAAAAGAAGGAATAAAGAGATCAAAAGAAGGATATTTTGGCTCAAAGCCACAAAACAAACAATTCGCAGTTCAATAAAATAAAGTCACTGAATAATAGTTAAAAGTCATTATATAGGACAGCTACGACTCGACAACCAAATAAAAACCCTAATTTAAAAACAGAAAACAACTCCTAATAAGATTTGACTTTACTATCGTGAATAAAATTTCTAGAATAATCACCTGTTTAATATAAATAAAATACTTCTATGCAAAACGGTTTATCTCTAAATAATAATGTAGAAATATTATATAATGATGAATTTGTTTCCATCCACATCACCCTCCATCATGGATAGAGTTGAATATTGAATTTGAGATTAGGGATTCATTGCCCTTGTGGCCTTCCGGTATCCTTATACTTCCCAGTTCGCCTCTTTTCCTTATGACTATGTTTGTAAGGATTAAGGTGGGGGTTAGACTTTTTTAGTCCTGTAAAAGTTTGAATCCCATGGTTGTTTTGAAATTGTACTTATGGGCTATAAGTCCTAGGATAATATAATCCCCGAAAATGGTGGACTAACTTTCCTTCTAGGTATTAAATAATCCCGCACTTAAATGACCTTAACATCAAAAAATTTAGGACAAAAATTAACCTTAATTGGGCTATAACACATCTAAACCACATATAAAGGTTGACTGAAACAGTGTTTTCAGCTTATTTGAAAAAGTTGATCAGTAGGTTTTTTTTTTGTTTTTTGTTTGCTACTGCTTATAGCTTATTTGAGCTAACAAATAAGTTCTAGGCTATTTTGAAATAAGGTGTGACAAACTGGGCCTATAATTCCTTTCTGAACAAATATGGGATTATTTTTATAGACAACTAAATAGTACCAAGGGGCTAATATTCCTAGGACAAATCCTAGGATAATAATCCTTGCAGGAAAACAGTCTGTAAACCTTATCCTGCAGTTGAAAATATTCCAGATTTCAAGTTCTACTAAACCAAATTTTATGAAGTATGCAATGGGTTTTGTAACATAAAATTTGTGCAGCTTATTCAGCAAATTTCTGTTTCTTTTTCGGTTCACATGAGGAATCCTGACAAATATTATGGGAAAGTGTTTTGTTGGGCTCACTTCTGTAATTTTTAATTATTTTGTCCGTCTCCATGTGCAATTATGAAACAGTAGTGCTATTTAACTGAGCAAACTCGATCATTGGTGTGGAGATAGATACACACAAGAGGAGACTTAGAATTAAATATGCAAATCTCATCAACTCTTGTGGTAAACTACTGCATTAGTGAATGAGTTTTGTGATCTCTGAAGCAAATATCCTTCTTTCGATTCTCTACTGGCAAGGAATTTATTTTTCCGATTTTCAAGGGATTGGTGGGCTGTGCTCCACACCTCCATTCATGTCTCTATATCTTTGCAGTTATATTCAGTGCTAATTTTTGTTTTCTTTTGGGAGGACAACTTGTCCTCCGCACTTGCATCTCCTCTCTCTTTTCAATAAATTTCCTCTTTTATTTAAAAAATAAAATGAAAAAAGTATTTTCTTGCAGCAGTTTAATTGAAAGAATGATTTATATATTTGTTTTTTAAGAAAACGAGATGAGAATACTAAAATGCTTATAATGTTTGGTATGTTTTCAGACTGTCGCATCGGTTGTAGGTCATCTAGACTACTCATTTGCTTCTGCATGGCACCCCGATGGGCATATCTTTGCCACGGGAAATCAAGACAAGACCTGCCGAGTATGGGATTTGAGGAACCTTTCAGTGCCAGTAGCAGTTCTCAAGGGAAACATGGGTGCCGTCCGATCGGTCCGCTTCTCATCGGATGGGCAGTTCTTGGTAGTGGCTGAACCTGCAGATTTTGTCCATGTCTATAGTGCCAGTGCAAACTATAAGAAACGGCAAGAGATTGATTTCTTTGGGGAGATTTCTGGGGTATCTCTCAGCCCAGATGATGAGTCTCTATTCATTGGCGTGTGGGACAGGACTTATGCGAGCTTGCTACAGTACAATAGAAGGAATGCATATAAATATCTTGATTCATATATGTGATTTGTCGAAGGTCTCTTTATGAGATAAGATGTGAATTATATCGATCTTTAGAAAAAATCTCTTTATTTTTGCTTAAGCAAATCGGAGTTGAGGTGATAGGGGATAGAATCTTCTTCTTTAACCCAAGCATGTATAGTGAAGTCTTCTCTTGTTATTTTAAGAGAACTTTTCCCCTCATTATTTTGTTTCTAATGTGCCATTGTTTGGATATCTAGTACAAGTTTTGTCTGTTGTTCGGATATTTTCTGGGCGATAACATTTGCATGTAATTGTGATAATTGTAACAATCTTTACTGGAGGGTGTGGGAAAGATAATCTTCTGGTACTTTAATTTTCAGTGGATGTATAAGGCTCCAACTAGGCTTGCATTCATTCTGCTAATTTTTGTTATTGTGTTAATTTCCCCTGAATTTTTACCTGATCTTCAGTAATATTCAAATTTGTTTAGAGGAAAACTGATGTATTCTCCCAGTTTTTTGTTGTGCGAGTAATTAGCCGACTAGTATATGGGAGAGATTGAGTTTCCTTTATTGTCTTGTTTCCGTTGAAATTTAGAAGTAATACCGTTTAGTATATGGGAGAGATTGAGTTTCCTGTCTGATTTGTGGTTTGTAGGATCAATGTGTATTTATTTTTATTTTTTATGCCTAATTTATTTTTTGTTGTCTGGTTTTGTGTTCCTTTTAGCAGACCAGTTCACTGCTACACTCAAAATTGAGGTCCTTCTAAAAAGTTCTTTTGCTTGGTGTGGGCAACGGTTGGTCCGCTCTAGGGTTGGGAATTCGAAAATTCAAGCCCTTGCATGTTCTTAGTAGATTTTGTTTCTTAGGTGGTCTTTCTTTTTCTGTAAAATTTAGTCTTAGATTGAAAAGGCATCTAACATCACGGGCCTGAAATTCCGACGTTTTGATGTCATAGATCTTGTAGTTTGTTTTAATCGGGCATGGAGAGCTCCGATTCGTTTCACCAATGAACCTATATATATGTGCTTTTTCGATTTTTATGTTCAAATATCTATGAATTAAATCTTTAGATGCCTTAGCGGCCAATCTGACTTTTGGTCCTGTTACATACCCTCAATCGTTTTTTTCAAGATGTTTTGATTTTATGGGCAAGCATGAGATATTTTCTTTGGTGGGCTGAGAATCCCATAAGGGTTCGACCAGTTTGTCTAAATTCTTAATAAGGGTTGCTAAATTTTTCGTTGTTTGTTCTTGGATATTAATGTAATAATAAAATAAATAGGCCAAGACTGTACTAATATAATAAATAAATAAATAGTCCATGGACCATTATAAGTCCATTAGGGTTGTAGGGTTTTCTTCTATGTAGTCTATGAAATGCACATCTCTTGTACATTTAATAATGATCAAATTATAAAGCAATCTTTGCTCTTGTCTTTTTCTTTTACATGGTATCAGAGTCTCTTTGAGGCATTTTTTTTACGCAACTGTCTTCTCAAAGATATTAAAGATTTATTTTTTCCATCAAAAATATCTTTACACATTGCTACTTGTTGCTCAGATCTGACTATCATAAGCACATATGATTAGAATATTGAGCACATCATCGTGTTCCTTTCATTGAGGCGATTCACCGGAGACTGGCCTCATTCAATTTCGGCAATACACACGCCCACTAATCCTTCTGCGGCATCCCACGCACCTTACACGCTAAGATAATTTTTTTTTTTGCTAATGTCACCATACACGTGTCTACTACATTTGTCCCATCCAGTTTGCCACATCATTGTCCACGTGTCAGCCAGCCAGCTATCAACCATGTGTCAGCCAGCCAGCTATCAACCATGTGTCAGCCAATCAACAACTTACATCAGCACCGGTTTTTACCTTGAAGAGGTCGGTTTACTCATTTTCAAGTCGATTTTTGGAAATCCAGGACTGGTTCCTTACTAGATTGGATGAGATCTATCCAATTTTGAGGTATATTTTGGCTAATTATTATTCTAAAGTACTGTTATAGTTCAAAATTGCCTTATTGTTTTTGCATAAATTGCTGTATTTTCATCCGTTTTGCAATAATTATGGACAAAAGTGATTCTTCCTCGCCTATTTAGACCATAATTAATGGTTCAAATTATGTCATATGGTCCCAAGCTATGAAAAGCCTCCTAAAAGGAAAGAAAGTGTGGAGATATGTTACAGATTACAACAAAATTCCTCAGAAAGAAGAGGATGAAATCGATTCAAAATTCCAGGATCGTCTTGAAGAATGGGATAATAAAAACCATCAAGCAATTACTTGGTTCACAAATTCATCAATTCCAAAAATCAATATGCAATTCGGGCAATATGACATTGTAAAGGAGGTTTGGGATCTCTTGGCTACTCATTACACCACAACAAATCTTTCTCATCAATATCAGATGATGAGCAACATAGCAGAGGAAAAACAAACACCTGGATATTCCATCACCGAGTTTCTTTAACAGATGAATGCACTTTAGGACCAACTAGCCTTGTCAGAACCAAAATGAGAGTGTTCTAAAGATGTTGAACACTACCAGAACTATAGAGATAAGCAACGTCTTATACAATTTCTGATGGCTCTTGATCAGATGTTTCATCCACATCGCATTCCATTGCCCTATGTCAATAGTACAATTTCTGAGCTTATTTATGAGGAAACACATCTTCGTGTTCTCAAACTCAATTTGATGGATATAGTGACATCCACATATTCTGTTTTAGCTGCTCATTCACAGGTCTCTCCTCAGTCATCCGAACTCCTTAGTTCATTGCAGAACAAATAGATCTCTAATCCTAGGAAAACTACTTTCTACAATTATTGCCGTAAACTTGGTCACGTAATCGGGGATTGTCACAAAGATTACAAATAAACAATGGAGATAGAAGACAATGGAGAAATAATAGTTATCATTGTATTGCTGCCACAACAAATGACTCAGATGTCTTTAACTCTCCTTATCACTGCTTCTTCTTCTACGGATTCAGGTACTACTTAGTATTTTGATTCTGCATGTTGTAATTATATGACCAATTATTCTTCCTTGTTATCTCATATTACTCATGGTAGTCACCCCACTAATATTCATACTACCGATGACTCTGTCATGCATGTCCATAAAAGTGGAAATATTTCTTCTAAGACCTTGTCTCTTCCTGATACATATTTTTCCCAAGATCACTTTAAACCTCATATCTGTCGAACAACTTTGTGAACTTGGATTTAATGTTTTTTTTTTTTCTAATGGTTGTCATGTGCAAGACCCTTAGACGAGACAGGTTCTTGGGACAGTTTGTAGGCGAGGAAAGTTGTTTGAGCTCATGGATCTTCATATTCCTCATAAGATAATCTCCTATCATTTCATTGCTGGATTTACTCCTTCCAGCTCAGATTATAATCTTTGGCATTCTCAGCTAGGTCATGTTTCATTCAGTCATTTGTGTCGTTTGATTTCTAGGGGTCAAAGACGAAAGTTTTGATTGTTTATCTTGTAAACTTGCTAAGCACACTAATTTATCATTTTCAATAAGTGATTCAGTCTCAGTTGCTCATTTTGATTTAATTCATTCTAATTTATGGGGGATCTTCTCCAAATGCTTCCATGGGAGGATCTCGATAATATGTCATATTTGTTGATGATTTTTCTCGTTTTACTTAGATATATCTTATGAAAAATCATTTTGAATCGGCTACTATTTATATAAACTTTGCCATTATGATAAAAACTCAATTTTCTCATAATGTTAAAGTTTTTTGCACATATAATGTCATGGAGAATAAAGAAACTGAATTACTTCATTTTTTTTGCCTCAAACGGTAGAATTATTCATCCATCTTGTCTAGGTACCTCTCTTGTCTAGGTACCTCTCAATAAAATGGTTGTGCTGAATGCAAGCATAGACATATACTAGAAACTATGCCTGCCTTACTCATTTCTAGATCACTTCCTGAATGCTTATGGGAAAAGAAACTTTCACAGTAGTATATACCTTTAATATAATTCTTTCTCTTCTTCTTGATCATCAATCTCCATTTAAACGATTGTATGGCTCTCCTCCATCATATGATTCTTTCAAAGTGTTTGGATGTGCTTGTTTCGTTCATTTTCAACCTCATGAACATACAAAATTAGAACCTCGTCCTCGTTTATGTTGTTTTCTCAGATATGGTATATAACAAAAGAGATACAAGTGTTGGGATCCCATTTCTAAACAAATTCATATCTCACATCATGTCACTTTATGCTAACATAAAATAATCTCATCTATGTCAAAATTTGAGATCGAAACATCAAAATTCATACCTCATTTCACTGACCTATTTCTTGAAATGTCTTATAATTATGATTCTGCAGGTTCCGATTCTAATGACTTTAATATAGGACCTTCTAGTGAGGCCACACAACCTTCTTCCTTTACTCCTGAAAATCAATCCCATGACACTATCTCCAATGATGGTTTTACATCTTTACTGATCATTGAGCCTACTCGTGGTTCCACTCGAGTAAGACAACCTGCTTCTTATCTCAGTGATTATCATGTTTCTTGTGCTATCCAAACTTTAAATGAGTCTCAAACATAACAAGAAGATAGTACTAATCCTTTATTGCAGCAAACAATAATTGAAGAATTACAGGCTTTCGATAAAACAAACAAGGGAGATATGGTCACCTTACCTGTAGGAAAAATAGCTATTGGTTTTTGATGGATCTATAAGATCAAACATGGGAGATATGGTTAGCTTACCTGTAGGAAAAACAACTATTGTTTTTTGATGGATCTATAAGATCAAGGCTAAATCTAATGGTACAGTGGAATGGTATAAAGCTCATCTTATGGTTAGAGGTTTCACTAAGGAATATGACATTGATTATGAAGAGACTTTTACTCCTGTTGTGAGACTTATATCTGTGTGTAGTTTACTTGTTGTTGTCGCAACTCGTTAATGGCATTTATGATAAATGGATGTGAAGAATGCCTTTTTTAATGGTGACTTATAGGAAGAAGTCTATATGAAACTAGCCCCAAGGTATTCTAATTCTCCTCATCAGGTATGTCATCTTAACAAAGCTATTTACGGACTTAAACAAGCTCCTAGAACATGGTTTGCATAGTTTAGCACTATTCTTGCTGAAAAAGACTTTTCATCTAGTCCTCATGATCATGCTCTCTTCATCAGACATACTAATGAAGGGATTATTCTCCTACTTCTTTATGTTGATGATATGATTATTGTTGGAGCTGATATTGTAAGTATATCTGATCTCAAGGTGTTTCTCAATACACACTTTGAAATAAAAGATCTGGGTATTCTCAGCTATTTCTTGGGTCTTGAGGTATCCTCTGACAATTATGGTTATAGTCTTTCTCAGACTAAATATGCTTCAGATCTTATTACTCGTGCTCGTATTACTATCCATGACATTGTTTCTACTCCTTTAGAATCAAATGTCAAGCTCACTCCAACAAATGGTTCTCCTCTTAATGAATCAATTTTACATCTCTAGTTAGTGGGAGGGTTGATTTATATCACGGTTACTCGACCTGACATTGATTATGCTATTCATTTAGTCAGTAAATACATATCCGCTCCATGGACTACATATTATGCAACAGTTCTTCAGATTCTTCGATATGTAAAAGGCACTTTATATCATGGACTACATTTTTCAGCTAATTCTTCTCTTGAATTTCAGGTATATTTAGATGTAAATTATAATAGTGATCTTATTGATTGACGTTCTACTACTGGTTTTTGTTTCTTTCTGGGAGATTCTCTCATTTCTTGGCGTAGTAAGAAACAAACAGTTACCTCTAAATCCAACACTGAATCTAAATATTGAGCTCTTGGTGACACTACTTAGGAGCCCATTTGGCTTCGTTGGTTGTTAATTGACTTGTGTGTTTCTCTTCCTCCAGCCACTATCCTGCACACTGATAGTCAGAGTGCTAGGAAAATTGCTCATAATGATGTTTTCCATGAGCACACCAAGCACATTTTATTCGCTAATATATTGATCGTGGAACAATTAGTCTCTAGTTTGTCTCCACACATGATCAAACAACAGACATCTTTACTAAAACTCATCATCTAGCTCCCTTTCGTGATCTTATTTCCAAATTCAATTTGCATTCATCTTGAGTTTGAGGGGGGATATTAATGTAATAATAAAATAAATAACCCATGGACCGTATTAATGTAATAAATAAATAAATAGTCCATGGACCATTATAAGCCCATTAGGGTTGTAGGGTTTTCTTATATGTAGCCTATAAAAGGCACATCTCTTATACGTTCAAGATTTATCAAATAATAAAGAAATATTTTCTTTTGTCTTTTTCTTTTACAATGGTGATGCAAGGTTGTGGAAAACCAATTAAAACTTTGTTGAAATTTCAATCATATACTAACCAATCATGCATTAATACATCAACTACAAATCCATCCATAACCTTTAATAATAACATAACTCACAAGTACTCATTTTTATTATAAAATCCATGAAGCCAAGTTAGAGTTTATACCTTCAACTTGATGATTCCAAGCAAAGTACTAAGCTTCAATGGATCTAGCTACCACAAGCGTCTTTGTCTTTGATTTCCCAATAAAATTAAACCCTCAACTAGTGAGCTTTGGTGTGAGTTTGATAGAATCTAGAGTTTAATGGCTTGGATATGTGTTTTATGGTTTAGTAGTGCTTCATCTTGACTTAGTTTAGTAAGGAAGGTTGGTTTCACTCTTGGCCCTCTCCTTTTTCTCTCTAGCTTACTAGTTTGGATGAAGAGAAAAATGATCAACCCTTGCTCCTCCTTTTTGGCGTGACTTAGGTCTAGGAATGAAGACTTGACTTGTTTTGACTTTGGTTGGTGAGATGAATGGTTTGGATTGGATGATCAAAAGTTATTTAATGGCCATTGGTAAGATGGATGACCATGATCAAATCTTAATTCACCTAATGAAGGGCCAAGATTAAGTCTTAGAAAAAAATCAAAATGGAGGGCCAAGATCAAAGCTTCCCAAATAAGCTAATTACCTTAGGTTGACCATTACCTTTGGTCCATTGTGATCGGTGAAAAGTGCAAGTGTACACTAATCAAGTTGTAGTAAAAATATCGATCCCACGAGGATTGAATTCAATCAATTATCAATCTTGAATATTCTAATACTTAATCTAATTTTGTTTGTAAAAAGTTTTGGTTTTTGATTTAATAAAGGAATTAACTACTAAATAAAATAACTAAATTAA
>JAUMHB010025251.1:0-21277 GCA_032359685.1 Pittosporum tobira
ACAATAATTACATTTTTTTGGGTACATAAATCAGATAAACTTATATCGATTTTGAAATTTAGAAATTTTCGTAAAAAAGTTAAAGTCAGCCAAAAGTTTGAACTTTTTAGTTGTTCTTATTCTGCAGTCATTCAGAGGTTCAATTTTGTACTGTCCTACATTTTTTGGGGGTAGGGGATCGAGTTGGTTCAGTATAAATTAAATTGGCCTTTTGTCACTTGAAGGTAATTTGGATTTGATATTATATTTATACACTTATACAACTTACTATGTTATCAGGTAATATGATCATAATTGACTTGCTATGTTATCACGTAATATGATCATAATTCTGCGTTTGTGTACCTTATATTTGCAGTTGGGTAGCAGGCATGAGGCTGCAAGCATTTATGTCGATGCTGCAAATTGTTACAAGAAGACAAACATTGAAAGTGCGTGAGGTGTTGATTTATGGTTTATGCAATACATATTCATCTAACACATGTTTTTTTTCCCCTCCAATTTCATATTGGTTTGATCTTGTGCAGAGGCTGAGGCTATAGAATGTTTAAATCAGGCGGTAAATCTGTTTTTGAAAATTGGTGGACTCGTCATGGGTGCAAGATATAGCAAGGTAACTTCCAAATTGGTGTTTGGTCGAGTTGATGTTATATCCTCGATATATGATTTGCTTTAGTCAGTTTTTTTTTTTTTTTTTTTTTGTGCATTTTTTTTTGGTCTATAGACTTCCATTGGTCTATACCAAACACTCGATATGGATTTCATGAATTTGGGAGCTTGTGAGTAACTAATACTTGGATTAAATGTTTGTTTAAGGATATGGGTGAGCTACGTACATGAGGAGCAAGAATACATTGAGACTGAAATTGTATACCAAATTTCCAAAGCGAAGACGTTACAGCGTCTACGTCTGGGCGAGCCCTCTTGCCAGAAGACAAGAGAAAAAGGGCCGAAAGAGAGATTGAGAGTAGCGGGTAAGAGGGGGGCTACCTCATAGCTGTTAGTCTGTTACTGTGCTTTCTATATCCTTTCTCTAACAAGCAAGTAAACGAACCTCTTCGACTCTTCCCCTAACAAGCCAGCTACACACCTGGCTCTTTGTTGCAAGTAGCTTTGATTTCTGAATAAGCTGGAAGTTAAGTCTGAGAAGTTAGGGGCACTAGCCGAATAAGTCAGACATCCTCATCATGGAAGCCCTTTCCTCAATCTAGTCTATGAAGAAGACGTCTTTCTGACCAACTCTCATTATAGTACCTAGAATTTTTCCTTAAACAGGACTGGCCCCGCAGTGAATTCTAAGACCGGAATGCCCATCACCTCCCGCCTTGTGCTGTCATATGCTCTAGTAGCCTGCCCTAAGACTGCGAAATCTTTTTGCTGATATCCTAAGCAAGTGGCAGCTGTTTGTCAGTGCAAACAGAAAGTTGCACAACTTTCTGCTCATCTAGGAACATAAGTAACGTCATCCACTAACGTGCGTGCGTGTGTATAACTACTCTTTGTTGTTCTTCATAAAACCTTGAAGTCGCGCGGGGCATGAATATGTGTTTTCATTTTGGGTAAAAATCTCTAGGCAATACACAATTGGACATTTTTGACTTGACAGCGCTCTCTTAGTGAAAGCTAAAAATTTGTGTTCTAAAATTACGTCAAGAAAGAAGAAAATGTACGAACTTTTTATTAATATGTACCAATAATAAATCTTCAATACTATTAGTTCAGTGTGGTCAACATATTCATAGACATAATTTCAAGATCCTAATGGTTTGCTTCAAATATATGAACCTCCCCCACCTTGACTGTAAGTAATAACACTGATTCAAATGTGAGAACATCATTATATAGTTCTGCCTTGGTTCTTACCTGTCAAGAAATAAATTCATCTCTTGCATTCATCTTCAGTTATCCAAGTGATATTGCATTTTATGAAGAAATCGCACAACATTGACTCAAGAAAAATCTACCGAAGTATGGAGTTAAGAGGACATCTTCTAATTAATGCTGGCTTTTGCCAACTCTGCAGGGGTGGTGCTGTTGCAATAACCAGTGCATTGGAAACATATCAGGTATAATATTTTAATTTTTTTTTCTCTTGTAGTGATAATTAGGCTATCATGTTCGAATTGTAAGAAATTCAATTGCTCGCGAACGAATTGGATCCAACCTTTTCGAGAACACCGGAGTACAGATTTTTGGCCGTAAGTGGTGGCTTGTGTTATGTTGGACATGCCTTGTCACAATCTGTGCCTTGCATGCATTTTTATACTATACATACAGTCGTTCCATTTCGCTTGTGATTAAGATTAAATGCATTTATTAAATGGTAGGCGCTATGTATGATGTAGGTGACATCTCATGTGTATAAATTCAACGTGATTTTCTACAATTATTTAGTATTTTATATGTTTCATAAAAGAGAATTATTGATTTTTTGAATAGTCAAATTTGAACGTTTTAAAAATTAATAATTTATTTTTTAAAGTCAATAATCCTCATAAGAGGAGACATTATTTAGAGTTGCGTAAAATCTAAAAAAGTTGAAAGATGTATTACTACTGAAACATTGTCCGAATTCAGTTACAAAAGAAATGGTGTCAACTGCTATGTTGACCCAGTATTTATTGAGCATTTACAGTTCACTAATTATAAAGGGAAAGATACAATTTACTTACTGTCATATATATATATAGCTCACAGCTTCCATAGCTCTATACACTTTGCTCTGTAAAGCTACATAAGCTGATCCACTTGTGTCTTTCATACTGATATTTGCAGCAGTACCAGTATTTATCTTATTACTCCCCCCACAAGTTGGAGGGGCACAAGGGTTGTGCAAGCCCAACTTGGAAGACAAATACTAGTACTGCTGCAATCCATTTGGGTTCACGAATGGCTTGAAAATAGTGTGATGGTTCTTTGATTAAAGAGAGATTGGACAGAAAATTTTGATGAGCAAAATCAAAAGAACCATAAGAGATATAATTGGACACGGCATGTTTGGGAGAGTAAGAGACAGAACAAGCTGAAGGATGATTCTCAATATGATAATCAGACCACCAAACAGAAGGGTGTTGAATCCTAGTAGAATGTTTGGGAAGTTTCTCCGGAGCAGAAGGTGTTGTGTTTAAAGGATTAAGAGAGATCGCTGGAATATCGGAATGATTTGAAGAAGAATGTGTGATAGGTGTATTGATAGATTGTGGAGATTGAGCATGATGAATATCAATAGAAGAAGGATTGGGATGAATAACAGATGATGAAGACTCTGGATTTGTGGAATGAGGAATGTGGGGAACAACATCATCATGTTCAAGCCAAGGAAGAAGAGTAAAAGGATCTTGAGATGATGAAGATGGAGAGTGCAATAAAGGGAAAACATAATCGACTGACAAAAATTTGATGTGTGAGTAGGTTTAACAATTTATAACCCTTTTTACCAACAGAATAACCAATGAAAATGCATCGAATAGCTCAAGGAGCAAACTTATCAGAGGGATGTGTGAATGCATAACACAAACATCCAAAAGATTTCAACATGTCATACTTAGGAGGACTGGAGAATAAAATCTCATGAGGAGACTTAAAAGATAAAATGGGAGTGGGAAGTTTATTGATCAAAAAAGTGGCAGTGAGAAGACACTCCCCCCAATACTTGATTGGGAGGCCAGATTGAAAACGAAGGGCTCTAGACATTTCCAGCAAATGTCTATGCTTGCGTTCAACAGTCCCATTTTGCTGAGGTGTTCCAAAACAAGAACTTTGATGTAATATGTCAAGTTTGGAAAGAAAATGACAAATTTCTTTATTAAAAAATTCAGTCCCATTGTCACTTCTGACAAGTTTGACAACTTTATGGAATTGATTGCGAGTGTAAGCAAAGAAATCAGTTAGAGTTGGAAAACATGTTGTTTGGTTACCATGAGGAAAGTCCAAGTATGCCTAGAAAATTCATCAACTATGGTGAGAAAATATTTGCATCCTTGGTGAGTAGATGTAGTATATGGTCCCCAAACATCAACATGTATAAGATCGAATATAGAAGACGCAGAATTAAGAACACTTGATTGAAAAGGGAGTTTACATTGCTTAGCAACTGGACATACGGGACAACTTTTATCATTGATGGGAAGATGTAGAATACAAGGAATTTTATTTAAAATGACATTACAAGGATGTCCAAGCCTTTTATGCCAAATAGTACTAGACATATTACAAGTAGCATTGTCTTTATTATCAAGAGAAGAAGGAGGGTTGGTAGCATCATGACGGAGATGTTCAGAGTTGGTAGAACTCTCCAAATGCAGATGGTAAAGACCTTCACAAGCTTTACCAACTGCCAAGATGGTGTTCATGTTCAGGTCCTGAAACAAACATTTGTGGGGTAAGAAAGTGACATAACAATTTGAATCCTTAGCCAATTGACTAACAGATAACAAATTGTATTTGAATTGGGGAACAAAAGGAACTTTGTGTATGACAAGGTTTGGACTCAAATGAACAGAACCTATTTGAGAGATATTAAGAGTGCGACCATCAGGAAGTGAAACAAATTTGGGTTTATAAAGAGTGAACACAGAATACAACATATGAAATTGACAATATATATGGTCTATAGCTTCTTTATCCACAATCCAAGAAGTACTATAAGAAGCAATGGATGACAACGAAAAATTCATACATGCTAGATGAGTCTCAGGTGAAGAAATTTCTTTGTTGACAATCAGCATCTGCATCATTTGACTCATCTGATTTACTTGGGACTGGAGCTGCTCCATTGATTTTTCATTTCCACTACTACAAGAAGCTGCATTAACAGGTCCCTCAGCATTTGAAATTAGCATAGCTTTTGGAACATTTCGAAAATTAGGAGGGCCAGTCTTAGATCTACCTGACTGCTGTTGTTGTTTCCGAGGAGGATAACCAATAAGGTTGTAACAGTTCTCCTTGAGATGTCCATTAATATGGCAGTAGGAACATCTCATTTGAGATTTTGAAGCATTTTCTGTGTTCTGGTTTCCTTGAACAAAATTTTTCTTAACAT
Source organism: Pittosporum tobira (assembly GCA_032359685.1). Lineage (NCBI taxonomy): Eukaryota > Viridiplantae > Streptophyta > Magnoliopsida > Apiales > Pittosporaceae > Pittosporum > Pittosporum tobira. The sequence goes on from JAUMHB010025251.1 coordinate 5,042, forward strand.
AAGAATCAGTTGAAGGTGAAACATAATTCTTATTGACCATGAAGCCTGCACTCTCAGTAATTGGAAGAAAACCTTGTCTCTGTTTTTCTTCTTATTTCATCAAGGCATAAGCTTGATTAACACTTGGAAGAGGATCCATCATAAGAACTTGTCCCCTTGCGTTTGTAAAACTATCATGCAGTCCCATCAGAAACTATCATTTACTAGTATTTATCTTATTACATTATGTTTTAACATCCGTTGTTTTGTTATGGCATGTGCAGATGTACTATGTCATTTGGTTGTTATCATTGATTTGGCTGAAAGATCGACGAAAATGTTGTTCGATTGTCAGGATTTGGCTGCTGCAGTTCATGAAGAAGATGTTGCTAAATTCACAGAAGTTGTAGGGAGTATTGAGATAAATGTCTCACATAAAGTATTTAAAAAAGTATGTTAAAAGATAAATGTTCCACATCGAGTATTTTGGAAAAATATGATCCAGTTTATATACTTGATGGGTCTCTTCACTTATAAGCAATTGATTTTAAGTTGAATGTTTCAACAAGGTATTATAGCATGTTTCTCTTTTAATTCAAAAGTTGGACCTTTAATCGGATAATGGCATTTTAAACCTTCGAAGTGGTTAATCCGTAGTATATTTTATGATACTAAAAGAGAAAATTATCTTTGGATAATGGCATTTTAAACTTTCGAAATGGTTAATCTGTAGCATATTTTATGATACTATATATTTTATGATACTAAAAGAGAAAATTATCTTTGGATAATGGCATTTTAAACTTTCGAAGTGGTTAATCCGTAACATATTTTATGGTACTAAAACAGAAAATTATTTATAATTTTATAGCATACTAAAGAAAAAAAAATTGAACCGAGCTAGGTAGTATATACTTGTAGTGATGACTGATGAGATTTGAAATCCTAAATTTTGACCTCCTACCTACCTTCCGATTAATGCCATGTCAGCTTTTAATCGTGTTCCTATTAAGTTTTATTATGCCATTAAGGTTGGTTTTATTCGCTTAAGTACCGAACCATCTGAATTTAGCACCCTGGTTTGCAGGATGCTTGGAGGACAACCCTTCTTTCGAGAGTGAAGTACACTTTTGAGGGCCAAAGAGCTGGAGGAGGATGACGAGACCGATCTGACCTGACCTGACCTGACCTGATATCCTTATTTTTAGAAATTTTTTTCTTCCGTTTTATGATAAATAAAATTATATATTCTTCATCATTTCCATTTATATGGAAGTAAATTTTGGGGTGAAGTGTTTATTTATTTTTTTTTTTTTGAGGGGGGTTGCAAATTTTATAACATTATTTTTGATTTGCCATAATAATTTATGAGATATTTCTTGTCCCTCTCTACCTAATAGAGCTTTTGGAGCATTCCTTGTCCAAAAGAGGAAATAAGTAGAGCTTTGCATAATTATAATTGTGTTTATTAATTAGAGCTTAAAACAAAGCATGCACTACGAAAAATGAAACAGGAGAGTACAAGTAGTAAATAAAGACATAAAAGCCTAGTGGACACTACACTTAAATAAAGTCATGAAATGATCATTATTCAATCTTAAAAACTGTGATAAACTTTTGTTTATGTCGTGTCTTTCGTCATATTAGATTAGAAATAATATTTGTCGTGTTCTATTCGTTGTATAGTCATATATTATATAGTATATAATAATTATCTAAATATTAAATATACTAAGACATACTAATATACAAATATAATAATTATATAAAAAATATATATATTTAAAATATAAATTTCATGATAAAAATAATTAAATAATTAAAACAATAAAAATTAGAGAGAGAGTGAGGGAGTAGTAAATAGTAACCAAAACTCAACCCAACTCCAAACCAAAACAATCTCGGTGGAGCAGATTTTTCTCTTGGTGGATCATCGGCTCAATTGTCATTTAGTTTTGTTCATACAAGAGCTCCTTGTGGTTTAATTTTTTAAGTGAATCTAATAAATCTGACATACGGTCATGAAATTTGAACTGTGATACTTCCATTCTTTCTATAAATAGTAGTACAACATTTGTTAAATTTTCTTATTCCAAAATATAATTTTATTTTAATTAATAATATACGAATAAAACGAGCTTCTTAATTTTATCTTTATAATGTCATTACTAATACTATCGTTTTCTAGATTAAATATTTATTTATTTATTTATATAAAGATATTTAATGAAAATATGTCTTTAATTTTGTAAAAAAAATATTTAAGTGCAATATGTTTGACGCCACTGTAGCTATATTATCGTGTATCCTACAAACTCAATATTTTTAATAAAATTACGTCATTTCATTAAAATTGTGTATCAAATTGGTATTGTTTTATCAAAAAAGCGTGATACAATAACATTGATTTGTTCAAAATATTAATCATGCAAGCTACATTATATTAATGTATTTACTTTTATGAAATTTATTATCATTTTAAAAATGAAAAAGGGATAATATTAGAAAATAGTATTTATTACTTTATCATTCTTAAATGGGGCGACACAAAATTTAACAAATTAAAAATTAAAAAAAAAAAAAGAAGAAGATTTGGACCCTATATTTTAAAATTTTAAAATTTTAATTATTTATTAATAAAATTTAAAATTATTTTTTTAAGAGGGAGGAAGTGGTTATTTCCACAAATACTTAACAAAATATCAAATATTCAATTTTCTATACTAATATCAGGGGTTTAAAATCAATTAATTAAACGGAAAAAGACGAGCAGAAGTGGACATCATATAAACGGAACCTTCACCAAAGTCTAATTTTGTCCTCACACACCACTTTCTTCTGCCGTCCGACCTAGATTCCGGTTATAATAATGGGACCTTCGACTGCTTACTTCACTTCCCAAATCTCCCCCTGCACTCTCTCCCTAAACCCTCTTCAATGGCTTCTTCTCTTTTATGCAATCCAAACGTCACTCTCCGTCGCCGACCCTCGCAGGAGACATCGTTCCTCTCTTCCCGGCTATGCATTACTTCTCTCCCTTATTCCGTATCAGTCAACAGCGCTCTGAAACTACGTCAAGCAATTCGGGTTCCTCGCGCGATCACTCAGGCGGTGGATGATGGAATTCTTGATGAGGAAGAAGAAGGCGAGAGGAGGGGAAAGGAAAACAGAGTGCTTAGAGTTGGTGTCATCTGTGGAGGACCGTCCGCCGAGCGCGGGATTTCACTCAATTCTGCCCGATCAGTTCTCGATCATATACAGGTATCTCATCTCTCTGTGTTTGGGTGAGTGTGAGAGTGTATATATTTGTATCTATATGATTTTGTTTTACAAAATAATTGTGCAAAACCGAATTATGAATTGATTACTCTGCTGACCTTTTGTGTAGGTAGTACAATTAAATTAATTATAAAAAGAAGAATATGGAAAAACTCACTGTAAAAAATGTTTATATATATCGGTGTATAAGGGATTTCATTTGTTCACTGTTAGGAGTACATTTGGATTGGGCGTATTGAGTTTGTAATGTAGTAATATATTATAGATAAGCTGATTCACCTTTTTGTAACAGGGGAACGATTTGCATGTAAGCTGCTATTACATTGATTCCAATCTGAATTCTTTCGCAATATCACCTGCTCAGGTTAGTGCGCAAAAACTGATTTAATATCGACAATGCTGCCCAGCGTACATAACTACGAAATTAACTCTGGATTTTACTTACAGGTGTACTCCAACACTCCTGCAGATTTTGACTTCAAGCTTGAAAGGTAAGATTTGATTTAAGTATCAACTCTGCTGTTTTAAATTTAATATTAAATGTAGTTATTTTATTGTTTGCAGTCTCGCCCAGGGTTTCCAGTCTTTGTCTGACTTCACCGAACACCTTGCTGCTTCTGTGGACATTGTTTTTCCTGTTATACATGGTCGTTTCGGTGAAGATGGTGGAATTCAGGTCGACACTCCTTAAACATTATACCTGATTCAATAATTAGTTAAGCATAAAAGTAGTAGCAGTTTGAATGATGTATCTGCATTTGATGGACCTTTCAGGAGCTACTGGAAAAATCAAATATTCCATTTGTTGGCACACGATCGAATGAATGTCGTAAAGCATTTGACAAGGTAATCACATATTCATCTAGACTTGTTAGATTAAATAATCTGGATACACTGGTATTAAGTTATTTTATTTTTAATTTATATTTTTGGCAGTATGATGCCTCCTTGGAGCTCCAAAGAGAAGGATTCATCACAGTACCTAGTTTCCCACTACAGGTTTTATCCTATATCAGTCTCAACCTTATATACTTACTTATCCTACTTCTGTTATTGCTACTTTTACCTTAGGTTTTTGGTTGTGAATTAATAATAAACTGGTTGGTGTTTGGTTAAGGCTGAATAAATGGAAAAGAGTACTATATGCAACAAATAATGAAACCATGCTAGTCTGTAAGATACTGGGGTATCTTTTAGTTGCAGGACACACAAATGTTTTAGTTGCAAAATGTTTGATTCTTGAGGTTCTGATTTTCATTAGTTATACTCTGAGATTAAATGACTCTGATCATGTATTTGCTGCTGCTACCTTAACGACGACTTTTAGGGAGGTGAGATTGATGAATCTGGTTTATCAACATGGTTTGCGAGAAACCAACTGAACCCTGATACAGGGAAAGTTGTGGTAAGCCTTATTATATGTTTTATTATTTTATTCACTGAAACTGAAGGAAATACTTCACCTAGCCTCTGTTCACATTCCAGGCTTATGACACATGATTGCAGGTGAAACCAACTAGAGCAGGGTCAAGTATTGGAGTCACAGTTGCGTATGGTTTAACTGATTCTCTCGAGAAAGCCAGTGGGATTATTTCAGAGGTACTTTATGATTTTTTTTGTTTGATATGTTTTTTGGTCATCCTTCCTTTCCTTTTTGGGCGAAGGTGATTAGAAAAAGAAACAACTTTGAGATGCAACGCTGATTTTGAAGATATATTTTTTCATTATATTTATTTAAAGTGGATCAAAATTATTGTGTTCATTTTTAGTTAGTTAGGATATTCAGAAATATTAATACCATTATGAAGCAAAGACTTGTTCTATCAATTTATCTTGTGCAATCTTAGACGATTTTCATTTGCACCTGAGAAGTGATTAACTGACTTTGCACTGTTTGTATACTGTGCACTATGTTGAGTCAGGGAATTGACGATAAAGTTATTGTTGAAGTATTTCTCGAGGGTGGGAGTGAATTTACAGCCATTGTCCTTGATGTAGGGTCCGGGTTTGACTGCCAACCTGTTGTACTACTGCCCACGGAGGTCTGCACATTTTCGAGTCATTAATATGGGAGTTATGATATCTATAAATTTCAATTTCAAGTTTACAACATGCTCAGCAGCATAACATATTTGGCTACTCGGTGCATTGTGTCGCCTAATGGATTTTTCGTTTTTTGGTTATAATTTTCTGCCACCAATTATCAGGTTGAACTTCAGTCCCATGGCAGTGTTGATGTAAGGGAGAAGGATGCGATATTCAACTACAGAAGAAAATATCTTCCCACACAGCAGGTTTGTATGATAGAAAATATCTACATAACTTGTGACAATATTTTTAGTTACTACATATGAGGGCTCATGAACTTACTGTTAATTGGTCGACAAATGAACCTGGTGGCTTACGATTCGACAGTTTGCTTTTATTTATTGTACCCAAAAAATAAAAATAATAATAATAATAGGGCCAAAAAGTTTCTAATACTGCATGCTTCGCAGGTTGCCTATCATACTCCACCACGTTTCCCTATAGATGTAATCCAGAACATTCGTAAAGGGGCATCTATGTTATTCAAACGCTTTGGCTTACATGATTTTGCTAGGATCGATGGTTGGTATTTGCCATCTTCTTCTCTTGCATCATCTTCTTCAGAGAACAAGTTTGGAGAAAGTGAATCAGGAACAATATTATTTACCGATATTAACTTGGTGAGACATTTATCTGATTTTTCCACTTGTTAAGTTACTAGTAATCTTCCTCATCATGTAGTAATTGACTTTTATTGTCCGAGTCTCTCAGATTAGTGGAATGGAGCAAACCAGTTTCCTCTTTCAGCAAGCATCTAAGGTGGAGTCCTATTCTTCTGTGCAATGAAAATTGTCAGATAGATCTCTTGAGTGCTGATTTTATCTTAACTATATATATTTTTTTAATGCTAGGTTGGGTTTTCACACACTAATATTCTCCGAACCATCATCCAACACGCGTGCTTGAGATTTCCCACTCTTGCTCCATTTAGTACTAGTGTATCTTTTAGTCCTTCAAGTAGAAGGACATTAGCAACTAACTCACAACCAACTGAAAGTGTTGAAAAAACTTTTGTTATATTTGGTGGAAACACTTCTGAACGTCAAGTATCTCTTATGAGCGGAACCAATGTTTGGCTCAATTTGCGAGCTTCTGCTGATGTAAGTGTTCATAACTGTCTCTTTATTACTATTTATCAGTCCTCTAATCAGAAACCTTTGACTTCATTTGTTAACAAATTTATCTATTTATACCTTATCAGCCCACTCAGCAGACTCTCTTTATTATTCAGTTACTTGGAAATGCATTCTCAATAATAGTTCAGAGTGCAGTTTAATGATTTGTACCTTTAAATCTGGCTGGCTACAGCTTGAAGTAACTCCATGTCTGCTGGCGCCTTCATCCAAAACAAACTCAGATAACGACAATATAGATCCGAGCTCCACGACAGTTTGGTCACTACCGTAAGTGTGACTATTATACTGCCACACATTAGTTACAATCCATTACTTTATATGAATGTTGATGTCTTGTTTACTGCCTGTCTATGATTCTCTGAATTCTGCCAAATTATTCAAACAAAGTATTGTGAAATTTTTTTTTTCAGATTTTTTTTTCCTTTTCCAGTTGACTTATTTATTTGATCTGTAGTTGTAGAGAAAATGACTTTTTGATTTGGTTTAATTTTGTATAGTTACTCTCTTGTGCTGAGACATACGACAGAAGAAGTTCTAGATGCATGCATAGAGGCAATTGAACCCACTAGGGCTGCATTAACCTCTCTGCTGCGTAAACAAGTCACGGACGACCTCATGGAAGGTTTAAAGAACCAGGATTGGTTTGCAGGGTTCGACATATCTGATGAAACACCTAGGAGATTCTCACTAGAGCAGTGGATAAACCTGGCCAAGGATGTTCAAGCAACAGTTTTCATCGCAGGTTCAGATTTCTCACATTTTCCTCAAAAAAGTAATTAAAAAAATAGCGTTTCTTATGCTTATTCAATTTTATGGGCAGTGCATGGGGGCATTGGTGAAGATGGTACACTCCAGTCTTTGTTAGAGGCTCGAGGAGTTCCTTATACAGGTAATTTTTATTTTTTTGCTTTGTACATTTTGCAATTGGATTGCAGCTATATTGTTGCTTATCTATTAAGAGCTTTATCAATTGAAGGTCCTGGCATCAAGGCTTCCAAGACGTGTATGGACAAAGTGGTGACCTCTCTAGCTCTTGCAAATGTATGGTAACTGATTATAACTGTGGTTTCCAGGAAAACATGTTACTCTGCTAATATTTTATATTGTCATTAATTAAATTATTCTTTAGAATAATTAAGCTATCAGTTCATATAAAAATTCAAAGTGAATATTCTATGTACAAATGAGTATTGTGTCTAATTAAATTTAAAATTGTTCTGAATTGGACTTTGTAGCTTGCAAACTCGGGAGTTCTTACTATAAACAAGGACGTGCGGAGAAAAGAGGATCTTTTGACTGAGCCTATACTTGACATTTGGCATGAACTGACCTCAAAGCTTCAGTGTCAAACATTATGTGTTAAACCTGCTAGAGATGGATGTTCAACTGGAGTCGCGAGATTATGGTAAGTTTCTGGAAGTTAAATACTTACTATTTTTGGTTGGCCTATAATGAATGCCTTATAAATTCAAATTAGTCATCAAATGCTTATGGACATAACTAACTTGTATGGAGCTTTGCCAATATATTGGGGAATCTTGTTTAATGCAGTTGTTCCGGGGACCTTGCGGTATATGTAAAAGCTTTGGAAGACTGCCTTCTCCGAATTCCCCCAAATAGTTTTTCAAAGGTATGTTGCGGGACACGTCAATGTAATTTTTTATGTGCTGTTATTTTCTATCTAGAACAATTTGACTATCCTTGTTTACATAGTTTATTCAAGGATCACATGGTACTTAAGTATATATGATTTTGACTTGTTGGAGTTTGATGATATTAATGGTATTTCAGTGCTTAGCCGTTGAAATATATTTCAAATTTTACCAATAATGTCTCTTGTTAATTTATGTAGGCACATGGTTTGATCGAGATGCCAAACCCTCCACCAGAGCTCTTAATATTTGAACCTTTTATTGAGACGGATGAGATGATTATTTCATCGAAATCGAAAAATGGTCTCTTGTGGGAAGGACATAGCAGATGGATAGAAGTAACTGTTGGTGTTATTGGGAAGCGTGGATCAATGCGGTCATTGACTCCTAGTATCACCGTCAAAGAATCCGGTGATATTCTATCCATTGAAGAGAAATTCCAAGGTAAATCTTATTTCATTTAGTTTCTACTCACTCCATCTAAAAAAGAACGAGGTTAGGTACCATTTTTATTGTCTGAAAATGAATGACTTGAATACATATTTCAATAAAAATATGTGGTGTGTGTTTAAAGAAAAGAATTTTTGTAGTACTCAAATTTTGTGGGACTTAAAATTTCTTCTCTGCTCAAAAATAGTTTTCCTTAAATTGCGGACTTAGATGTTTTAGTCATTCTTTTTAGGTCTCATATTAACCGTCATAATTTTTTGACTATTTTTCAATACAAGTTTTAAGATATTCCAAGGACATAATTATACAATATATTTTTTTTTATAAATACTGCATATATTGAAAAATATGACATATAAATATGTTAAGCATTAAAAAATATTTTATATAAATCTATTTTATAATGTTAAGCCTTTTAAGACATCATCTTATATTACACATTTGTAGAAAGGCCCTTGTTCTGATGTAGTTGATAATTTCTTGGCAGGTGGAACTGGCGTCAATTTGACTCCACCTCCATTATCAATCATGAGGTTAGTTAATTAATAAAAAGAACAAGATTTAAGGTCATATGAGATTCATTTTCTGCCTACCTAACGTAACTAGTGTTTGATAAAAAAACGTAATTGAGTTTCATGGTTTCCATATTTTGTGTAAAGGTAAAAAAATTCCATCTTTAAGGAGACTTGTGGAAGAAGCTGAAATTTTCTGTGATAAGATCCAACACCTACTTGTACTCACTCTTTTTACAAAACACACCCCCCTCCTCTCCTCTCTCTTCTTCCCTCTCTCTTCTTGTTTCTAATGTTTATCTTCACTTATTGAATCAGCAATGAGGCCTTGGTCAGGTGTAAACAACGTATTGAGCTTATAGCAAACACACTCGAACTAGAGGGTTTTTCTCGTATTGATGCTTTTGTTAATGTCGACAGTGGCGAGGTATGTTGATTTCTAGATGTCATCAGTTGAATGTTTTTGTCATTTGCCAAAGTAAAGGTGATATTTTCATAATATTCCATCTGTTTCAAAATATAAGATGATTATTGACTTTAAAATATTAACTTTCAATATTTTTAAATATAAAATTACATGAATTGATTTAGTTATAGTTAATATAATTGTGAAAATCTTAAATTGTTTGAAAAAAATTATTAGTTGCAAAAAACAATTATTTCAAAACTCAAATATATTGATGTTAATTGGAGTTTGAAATATTCAAAATCAACATTCAAATATACGACATCCCATGGGATTTCTTTCTTTAGTATACTGACAATTAAATAAAGGTAAGTTTCTCCACATCCCACCCACCCCACCTCACCCCAAGAAAGAAAACAAAAAAATGTAGTCCAGAGACCGGAGGAATTGTGATTTGGACTTGCTAATATAAAATATACAACATCCATTCCAAAATACTCTATATAAGAATGTTATTAACTTTTGAAAAATTTATTTTTGGCAACTAGTAGGGTTTTTTAAATAATTTAAGATTTCTACAATTGTATTGACTATAATTAAATTAATTTATGTAATTTTAAATTTTAAAATGTTAAAAATTAATTTTTTAACGTCAATAATTTTTTTATACACTAGAACGAAAAGAGTATATAAAGTTGTATATTTTTTAGTAATTCATAATGACCATTTTATTAATTTACAGGTACTGATTATAGAGGTCAACACGGTGCCTGGAATGACACCGTCTACTGTTTTGATCCATCAGGTAATCACCGTATTTGGAATCCGCATGTGTTGCATATTTTATTTTATTTTCAAATTGAGACATCTGTAGCAGCAAAACTTGGAAACCTAATCGTAGAAATGAGTTAAATATGAATTAATTTACTGAACTCCTTGAATAAATTGTACTACAATATTGTATTAGACACACGATTTCTTAAGACCCAAAAATAAAAATAAAATAAAAATTGTAAAAATGCAAAAAGAAATACTAACTAACTTAACCCCCTACTTTTTCTTTTCTTTTTGTGTAAATATGTACTATTTATGTATCAGGCACTGGCAGAGGAACCTCCCATGTATCCTCACTGTTTTTTCCGTAAACTCTTTGATTTGGCATCGGAGAGGCTTGTGTGAAAATTCTTTTTTGCTTTTTATCTATAAAGGAATGTAAGCGTGTTGTACTGTTCAATTCTACTCTTTATAATTTACCGTATTAAATAAAGTAAATTAATAAGCTTTTCCCTTGGTAGAGCCCCTTGTTTAGTGTTTGTTTTACACAATTTATTTCAAAATAATTTATAATTTATTTGTTAATATAAAAAAAAATTTGACTTAAAAAAAATATTTATTTACTAACTTTTTAAAATAAGTTGATAATATTGTTACACTTAACTTATAAAAAAATTAAATTAATAATAAAAATTAATTTTAAAATAATTTATTTTTAAAAATAAGTTATCATTAGTTCAATGAAAAAAGTAATTTTGACACATTTCAAAATATGTGCAAAAAGTTTCAATTGGTTATAACAATCGAGTCCATTCATGAATTTGATGAATTACGCAATTACAACCAAACCCTTCATTTAGTATGAACCCAGTACCCCACGTACATTCGTTTCCTTTGGATTTTTCTTTTTCTTTCTTAGGTCCAAATCTATCGGTGTAGAGCTATTGTTTAACCGGAGTTCTTCTAATACTATTTTTTCTATTTACAAAATATAAATTTGAGACTTTTTTTAAATAGATATTAAACTCTTTCCGCTCCATCTCATAAATGCATGCAAGTTGGACGCGTTAAAAGGTGGTTGGGGACATGTCGGTAATATTTTATTCGTCTCATTAAAATTTTAACATATTTTTTTCGAATGTCTCATTAAACTTATAATATATTTTTTTTTAAAAATTTAATAATATAAATTATCTAAATTACTTTTAATTTATCAAATATGACTTAATCACTTTATTTACTACTACAATATTATAGCTCATCATTTTATTCACTAATTTAATATTACGACACATCACTTTAATTATTATTCTACTATTTAAAATTATAATATTAATATTATATCTTTATCACTTTAATTATTAATATTTTATTATTTAAATTATAATATTATTAAAAATAATTTAAATCATTTACTCGTAATCAAATATTATATTTTTTTAAACTCCATGTAAAATAAAAATGGACGAATTATGTACATTTGTTAGTGAGCGGATTTGGACGTTCACATTTCCAGATTAGTGGAGTGGGTAAGTATGGGAAAAGGTACAGCTGTATGCGAAATCTCGGAGAGTCACCACAGACAATGTTGCATTGTTGGCGGGAACGGTGTCCCCAAAATTGTCTCTCTGAACCTTTAATACTAATTATAAAAAAAAAAAAAAAAAAAAACCTTTAATTTATAGATGATCCCGGAGTTTACTTTTTCTCGTGTCCCTGGGCTTTAACTACTTTAATAAAAAGCACTTTCAGATATGAGTTGTTTAATTTATCAAAAAAAATATAAGAATAATACTATAAACATTAACATATATATAAATAAAATATTTATAAATTAAAGGTAAAAAAAAAAAACACCAAAGCTACTTGCTCATGTTGCATACGTGTGTCATAAGTATAAACTAGTGGAATCTATCTAATAATTGAGTTATTCAAATTTGCTTCATAAATTTAATTAAATTTAATATAAAATGTGTTTTAATCTCATATAATTATCAAATTACTTAATACTAAGTTCAAATAATTTAAATTTTTTAAAACTAATAACTCCGAATGTTAAAATAAAATTATAATTTAAAAAGATTTAAATGATCAATCGAGATTTAATATATATGTTTATATTCTTTTCGCGAGTATTTCAAACTAAGCACGAGTCATAATTTTTAATCAAATAAGCATTAAAAAAAAATTCATGATACTTTGAAGAGATATAATAGTAGCATTATTTTCTAGAGTACTACACGTGTCATTGTAGTCTTTTAAAAGATAGAGCCGCTTTTTAGGAAAACTAATGAGTAATCGAGAAAATGTGACTCCTGTCACTGTAGTTTGACATAAAGCAAAGGAACCATGACAGAAATGAGTAAAAGTTTATGTGATAGAGAGCTTATTAAATTTAATTTAAAATATTTATTAAAATTATATTTAATTCATAAATTTAATATTTAATATTTATATATAATTTTTTAAATATGAATTTCATAATTACAAATAAATTTTATAATTTTTAAATATTTAATAAGTTACTACTACCAAACTAACATTTAAAGTCCTATACTGACAGATGGATATCAGTACTAATCTCCTTTGAAATGGTCCTCGCTTGAGGGCAGGAGTTTCAAACTTCAACAGTTCGAAAATGGAAGCATCTGTTTGAATGAGTATATAATAGCCATCTTTTCTTTTCTTTCTTTTTGAATTTCGTCATACTGCTCCCCTAATATACCAACAAAGAACGTGAAGACACAAGACCCGGCCAAAATCTTCTTCGACCTGCTCTGTTTCTCTCATCATCACCTAGAGGTTTGATCGCCCGTCTTTTTACCTTGTTTTTTTTTTTTTTTTTTTAAATTATTTTTCATCCATTTAGTATATTTTTGTTTCTGGATTCATCATCATGAACTGCATATTTTAGATTTTTAGCTAGAGAATCTATGTATTACACCTATATTTGGAAACCAAATTCCATTGATATCAGTTGAGTGTTTAAGTTTTTAGTTTTTTATATGAAATCTTTACTACCAGACAGATTATTTCAGAAATTTGGTCTGAATTTGGATCATTGCATGATATATCTTCTGGGTTTAATGGGTTCGATGATTTGTTACATTATTATGACTTTGTCATGCTGAAACTTGTGCTTAGGATACCGGTTCTTATGAAATTCATTTTATGCCTTAATTTGTCCAAATTAAATATTTCTTTTTTTTGGTTGATTGGAAACTTTAATTTAATTTGTTTACAGTGGTTTCCTCCGGAATTGAGCTGAATAATTTTGCTTTTGTGGTCTTTTATTGTATTAATATTTATTTTTTTGGCTAATTGTGACTGAGAATCAATAGATTTTGAGATCTATCTCTTGCGTTTCTTTCTCTGAGTAGAATATTTGTTCTTAATTATATTTTTTTGATAAAACTGAGTGTGACTCTATCAAGTTCTCTCGGAATTGGATTTTTTAGTCGGTTATCAGAAGAGTTGATCTAAATCATTAGTATCTTTTTGTTCTTTCTGATAGGTCCATAGAGAACGTTTGCTTTGATCAATTTCAGCTTTCCACCATTTTTCAACGAATCGATGGCCGACTATAACTAAGTGGTTTTGTATGTGATCGCTAATATTTCATACCTCAAATTGTAGGAACGTTTCGGCGCTGGACTCCAGAGGTTGGGAATTCTTTCCATTTAGGAATACTAAAGTCCGCCGAAGCACCACAGATTTTTATATGCTATTATGATGTCATTCGGTAATGAGGGAAAATCTATGGACGTTCAGCAAAACTTACCTTCTAATGGAACCCAAATTAATTACAAGTCCAACACTCAGATTCCTCTTAGCGTTTCAACGTCTAAAAAGGGTCTGCTAGGTGACAGTGATCAAAATGGGTTTCAGAAAGTCTTAAGACCTCTTCCCAGTAGGTTAAGTTTCATGAAGTTCAATTCTAGTGGAGATTTGGTTTCCCCGTCAGCTACATTTAACCGGCTTAATAAGGAAAGAGATGAAACCTCACCATCTGTACATTCCTCAAATGGACAGAGTTTCCGAAAACGTTTCAAAGGGGTTTTCACTAAGGAAATTGATTGGGCTTCGTTAATGAAAACCAGCAAAGAATGGATCAAGAATCCTTTGAATATGGTACTTTTACTATGGACGATTTGTGTGGCTGTCTCTGGGGCAATCATCTTTCTCGTTATGACAGGAATGTTGAATGGTGTTATCCCAAAGAAATCTCAGAGAAATGAATGGTTTGAGATTAATAATCAAATCATTAACGCTCTCTTTACTCTCATGTGTTTGTACCAGCACCCTAAACGCTTCCACCACCTTGTTCTCCTGTGCCGATGGAAGCAGAATGACATATTCCAACTTCAAAAGATTTATTGCAAGAACGGCACTTATAAGCCCAATGAATGGGCCCACATGATGGTGGTTATTGTTCTGCTCCATGTCAATTGCTTTGCTCAGTATGCCTTGTGTGGTCTTAACTTGGGATACAAAAGATCCGAACGTCCTGCAGGGGGAGTCGCAATATGCCTCGTGCTTGCAATTGCAGCTCCAGCATTTGCTGGTCTGTACTGTATCCTTAGCCCGCTCGGAAGGGACTACGATATGGAAATGGACGAGGAAGCACCGGATCGTACCCTCACAGCTGGCATTAGCCACGGCATTGTTGAGAGCAGTCCTAAATGGAGAGGGGGGCTATTCGATATATGGGAAGATATAACTCTAGCTTATCTTTCCCTTTTCTGTACGTTCTGTGTTTTCGGGTGGAATATGCAGAGACTTGGCTTTGGGAACATGTATGTTCATATCGCGACCTTTCTACTTTTCTGCATGGCACCGTTTTGGATCTTTAATTTGGCTGCTGTTAATATTGATGATGATACTGTGAGGGCAGCTTTGGGGATTACTGGTGTTTTTCTTGGTTTGTTCGGTTTACTTTATGGGGGCTTTTGGAGGATGAAAATGAGGAAAAAATTTAATTTGCCGGCTAATAACTCGTGTTGTGGAATACCGGCATTTGCAGATTGTGCACAATGGCTATGTTGTTGGTGGTGTTCTCTTGCTCAGGAAGTTCGGACTGCTGATTATTATGATATTGTGGAAGGCAAATTTTGCAGAAAGCAAATGGAAGACAGTGTTCAGCCCCCTATGTCACCTTTATACCGTGAAGATGGGTTATATAAAGATCATTCCAATGTAAATAGAGAATTTCCCAGATTGGAAACAGTAATTTCCAGAGATGAGAATTTGAAAGCACCGGTTCCATTATTCATACAGAGAGAAGATTACCCGGATCAAAAAATTGAAGTGCTAACAACTGGTTAAGGTATGACTTTTTGTAGGATCCGAAGAGCTGAAGTATTTTTGACAGAGTAGATATATGTAATACTTTGTTGTTTACTTCGATAATGTCTCTTCAATGCATTCTTCATGTTTCTACATAGCTTGATGCTTTATTATCTATTTTTTAATGCAAATCAAATATACTACTGGCACCTTGTGGAAATTTAGCATCCGTAACAGTGTCAAACTTGGGTCTGAGGGTTCAACGCAACCATCTTTCAAAGTTACAAGGGACATAGTTGTGGTTCTTACAATGATCTTGACTTTAATCTGCCATATAAATGTCTTTTTTTTACTTGTGTCATTCACTTGTCTTTATTGTTCTCTATATAACTATACTTGTTTCTCCCTCTTTCTTTGTGCACTTCTTAATGCTTGAGCACCTTTAAGGACATCACGGGCATCTCTTTATATGGAAAATTTCTTCCTCAATGACTGCTAATCAGGATATTAATTACTGAAGACAGCTTGAGGTTTAACATATTACTTGCAAAATTTCTCGGTAGTTGCATTTAGCATGGTTGTTTTCTCTGAGTGATTTTGTAAAATATTTATGTAATATTCTGTCTCGTGTATCGGTTAACGGTTAAGAATAAAAGTAATAATACTCTTATATA
>JAUMHB010025262.1:0-23624 GCA_032359685.1 Pittosporum tobira
ACAAAAAACAATCCATCCTACGCACAACAAAAAATAGTCCATCCATGACCACACAACAAAAAATAGTTCATTCATGACCGCGCAACAAAAAATAGTTCATCCTACGCGAAATAAAAAATAGTCCATCTATGACTGCGCAACAAAAAATAGTTCATTCATGACAGCAAAATTTTACCCCATTTTAAATTATAAAATTATTGTATTCAGTACTTTTCTTAATATGTGAGCATGAGTCTAAAAAAAACTATTAATATGAGATGGATGGAGTAGCTTTTATTTTATTTAGATAAACTATATTATTAAGTAAATTTACAATCTCCTTTGATATATATTATCTTATATTTGGAAGTATTTTCATTGAAATTTTGTCCAAAAGTTGACGGTTAATTTTGTCTTAAGGACAAAATGACCATTATTCAATTTAGTTATTGATTATTAGGATTTATTATTTATAACATTTTTGTTAAACTAGCATAATCTATATATCTATCTATCTATATATATATAAAGCACAAATCATATCATTTTGGTTCAATATTTAGTCATTTTTTGGACACTTTTGCCATTGGACATTTTTTTCTTTTTAAAAAATTAACTGTAGTTGGCTAGAATTTGAACTTGGGTCATTTTAATAAATTATGAGTAAGTCTACTACTCTACTAAACTCATATGATGAAATGAATTCGAAAATATTAAATATTGTATGTTTCGCTTAATGATATATAAATTTGGTTTTCTATTATTTTCAAATATACATACTTTTCATTATCAACGCATTTACCGAAATCATCACTTGACTATATTTTAATTATAAATTATTAAATATAAACTTCTAACATATATATAAATACAAATTTATTACTAAAAAAATATTATCAATAAAAATAACTATGAATTGTCTATTATTTTTCATATATAATATATGTTAAAGAAACCACCATTAGGTTATATTTTATTTACAAATTATTAAATCTAAACATCTAACATATATAAGTACAAAATATTTGTTTTATCAATATATTGTTTCTTCTATACACCGATTTCCGTTCCATAATGGAAAATGTCAAAAGCATTAACAAAATTATTATTAATAAAAGTAAGTATGACATATCTATTATCTTTAATATTACATATCTATTATCTTTAATACATAATCCCTATTTAAGTATATTAATAAATTTAATTACATAAAGGAATTAGAAATGGGTAGCAAAAATATAAAAATTTACAAATAATTTCTAATTTGTTTCTATATATGAACATAAATTCGATCAACTTTAAAAAATTATAATAGATTATTATTTACAAAAATAAAATCAAATCAAAGAGTTTATTTTAAAATAAAATTCAAAAACTTATTTATCAAATAAATAAATAATTTATTAATATATATATATATATAATATCAATTGTTTTAACTTAGAACTAATTAAATATTAAAAAAATTGCATAAAATATTATAATAATTTTTTATAATATATTAATAAATAATTGTATCTAGCCCGAGCAACGCCGGACATTCGAGCTAATTTGTTTGAAAAGTTCAAACATCCTAAGTCGAAAAACAAATTTAAAACAAAATTATACTCAATAAATTAAACGATTAAAGTCCTAATAAGTCAATACTCGACTCGAATCAAGTCAAGTTTAACATATACCCGTAGCTAATTGTCATACTTGATTTCAAAATCCTTCTTTTTTGGGTGAATCTTAGAAAATCTATACAAGATAATAGTATAAAGTATTACTATAATTATCATTATTATAAACTGATTTTAATAATTAAATTGGGACATTTTCCAGAATTAGAATATGTAAAACTTTTACCATTACACACTACAGTATGACAAATGAAGTATGGTGGAAAATAAAAGCAACTATTAAAGGTTCTTTGTAAGTATTTTTCAAATTTGACTCGACTTCGTTACATCTTCCATCTAAATTTATTTAGTACATTACATATTTATATTTTTTAATAACAAATTAAAATTAAGATTTATTATTAATAACGATTTAAAGTCGCAATATTTTTCTATATTGGAAAATAATCCAATTCTTTTTTTATTGTTTGATAATATTTAATTTTTATTGATATTTTACTAATTATATTTTTCATTAATATTTAATGACAAAAATATTTCAAAAAATTCTAATTTCTTGTCCATATTATCATCGGAGATTTTTGGTCCATCTTTAATATAATGAAATTAAGATTTTTTTGTGAGATTCAACCTTTGGTTGATCTTAGATTGATAACTTTGTTGCGGTCATAGATGAACTATTTTTTGTTACGCGTAGGATGGACTGTTTTTGTTACGCTCTCTTGAATAATTTTTACCGTGTCCAAATTTAAAACAACTCAATCTTAGATCGTTGGGTCAAAAATGAACATATGCGATTATTTTGACTACTTAATCAATTTTGGCTACTTAACCAATTTTGACTATAGATCTAGCCTCATATATATATATATATAGGCTACGAAACTATAATCATAAAAAAATTAAATTAAATGTATTATAATATTCAATTTTTGTTTAGTTGAATGACTAAATATATAAGATGAATTTTTAGTTTCAAAATTGATCAAATTGACCAAAAAATTCAAAATAAACTAGTTTTTTATGAGGATGAAAGGAGTATAATAATATGTCTACTTTATAACTGCTCTCTTTTGCCTTTCCATTTTTAATTAGCTTTTTCATGTTCTTTAAAGCACCCCTAAAGTGGGTTCTTGACTCCCATAACCAGAAAGTCCTCAGAACCATTCCTTGTGTTTCTGCACTTAAAAGATACAGATACTCTATTACAGAAACTCCTTTACCTCTACATATTTATAAAAAAAAAATGTTACATGTATGTAGAGAGAGAGAGAGAGAGAGAGAGAGAGAGAGAGAGAGAGAGTTTTATGGGTATTTGGGGCTGCAGTAAAAGCTTCAGTACACCCCCAACTTGAAGTTCCATTTCTTGTGCTGCAACATTTTATTTTATTTTAACAATCCCAATGTGCAATATTTAATTGAACTGGGTCAATACTTTCTTATACTAATAGTTTACTGTGTAAGTAGTAGAGTTACATGTACTCCGTGGCTAAGTAGTAGAGTTACATTACACCTTCGGAAACTATATATTGCTACATTCATGTTTTGCTAACAAAGAAAATCCAAGGCCCTGAAACCAAAGTTTTTTATATTTACTTCTGTTGTTATAACTGAGTTGGTATATATACCTTATGCACATTTTACATGTTATATACTATTTGTTTGTTTGTGTGTGTGTGTGTGTATAATGCATAAACGGTTGGAGCCATCTAACTTGTACATTTTATTTATTTTTTGGTTAAGATATTACAAGTGACTTATTAGATCTTGAAGCTGTAAGATATGTTTGTATATTTAGTTTTATGATCGATGGAGTATGAATATACGCATGATGAATGTTCCAGTTCCAGATAACCTTCATTTTTATAATGAACACCATTAAGTACGTACCGTATCCAACTTGACCCCAGCCAGATTTTCTCAACACGTACATCAAATGAAATAGTAGCCACCCACCATTTAACACAGATTGTTGGATATACAGTATAAAACAATGAACACCAAATGAGAACCCAACTGTAAGATCTCACAAAAGCTGTAACTAATAAATAAAAGCATCTCATTGACACAATCTTAGAGGAGAGTGAGAGAGAGAGTGGTTTCCTAAATCTCAGAAAGATGTACTGCTCTATTTTGGAAGTGATAATGGTTCAACAAACAAAAGCGTTACCCGAACACTGTATTTTACTTCTCGATCACATGCATTTCACACAAATGTAAACAAGACAAAAGTTAAATAACTGATCCCCAAGTTTAATTTTTCATCTTTAATTTCCTGCAACTAAATTTATTAATAAGAAGAAAGCTTGAGGGACAAATCAATGGAATTACTAGAGGAGGCGGCACCAAAACCAGCACTAGATGTAGTAGTATTTTTATTTGTAGTATTCAGACAAGAAGATTCACCACCACCTATGGCTGCTCCTGCTGCAAATGAAGGAGAAGATTCTGATGACCCCAATTTGATCCACTCCTCAAAAGAAGAGCTTTTCCCACCACTCTTCCCCGGAGGAAAGAACTCATATTCCATCAACACATCACTATTTCCAGCTCCTCCGGAATAATTTCCATTCCTATGGACTGCTCGAACCTCTGCCTCCTACAAAAATTAATAAACACCCATTAAACATAATCCATCACAAATAAATCTCATGAAATATAAAACAATAGTGAGACTTAGAACATTCTATTTTTATTTTATTTTTTGATAATCGAAATTTGGGAGATTCATACTTATGTAGGGAAAATGAATTATTTAGATTCAACATTTCAGAAGTATTTAGGATCAGACTTTAACCTGCAGGTTAATTTTGCGACCAGCCCAAGGGAACTGATGGGTATTCTGTTTTGTTCCATATTCTTGATTCTGTCCATTAATGTGGAGCTTGTTACCAGCATTGCTCATCCCCATGAAAGTAACAGAGCTGTTGGTCAGAGAAATATCCGGGAACACCTCTCTCAGTACTCCACACCCAGCTCCATTACACCCAGAAATGTCACCATTTATGCGCTTTTTCTACAACCCAAAACAGGAGATATGAAATATTTAAAACAAAATAAATAACTAAATAACTTTTAAGTTATCATAGAAGGCAAAGAAAAAAGGACTAATTAATACCTTATGACAAACCCCGCACTGTTCAGAGTAACATCTCATGTCTGGGATTGAAGAGAGCTCTTTCGAGGTCTCAGCAACCATATTCACGTTCCCAGCCCGAAAACCAACATTTGGAGCTCCATTTCCATACGGATGATCTACCACAAACTGCTCAGGAAATACCATTCCAAACCCAGAAGTGGGCACAGGTCCAACAAATGCTGCGCCACTTCCAAGCCTTTGAACCAAGAAAGCCTGGTTCAAACCCGGCCCATTCATAGCACCAAAGTTTCCAAATTTGTTGGCTGCCGGGTCAACAAACTCAGAGGAAAGCAACTGGTAGCTTTGATGGGAGACGGAGTAAATTGGGCTTGTGTTCGTATTTGAGTTCGGATTTGGGTTTGGGTTGATCCCAGTGATATTCTTCAACCCTTCCATTCTGAGCCGTTCAAGCTGAGCCACACCCATGCCTCTCTGTGCCTGCTTCTTCTGACCTCCCTCATTAGACTTCGACTTTCTTCTTCCACATCTCTTCCCATGACTTTCAGGCCTTGTTGCTACCTCCGGCCCAGCAAGGTTCATTTCCACTGCTTCTCTTCTTGGGTTTTCATGGTCAAGATCAGAAGCCATGAGTACAGAAGTGGCCATTGGTTGATGAACAAGGACTCTTTCAGTGGGACGAAAATGAAAAGGAGAGAACCAAACAGAGCTATATATATATATATTTATATGAATGCCTGGGCTATATAAGCCTGGTGATGATGCTTTTTGTGCTCGATGCCATACAGTAAAAAATTGTTTTCATCTTACTGTTATATATAGCCCTTGTTCATATGAAAACAGGCCCCTGATATCTTTACGTACCTTTTTATTCCTTCCACAAGTATAACCTTTTTGTCCTTTGTGATTATAGCTCTCATGAACAATATTTTATTTGGAAACGACAGTACAAAGAGTACTAGAGTTGGTGCCCTAATAAATTTTACTGTCCAAGTTGAAAACCAAACCGACCAGAGCAGGCGCGTGAAGCCACCTCTTTTGGTCCCCTCCCATTGAAATATACGTTCAGACAAGTAGGCACATTATAGCCTAGTGATCACTAGCTAAAACTAGTAAGACTGATTACTTGTAATACTGATTTTTTTTATACTATTTTCTTGGGAATTAAGAAAGTGATAATTTAGCATGCCAAGAAGTTTGACTAGCCAGTTGACCACATCAACTCTAGCTATTATCGAAGAGGGATTGGGACTTTGGTCATAGGCTTGGTGGTTCAAAAGCTCCAAGTGAAATCAGAGTGTATATATGGGTTTTTTTAAAATTTTTGTGTAGCTCGCAATCATATAAAGTAAGATATGGTCAATATTAATTGTGTGATATCTGCCAGTTTATATATATTAGGCATGGAGTTGGGCTGGTAATCTATACTTATTAGAAATGGGAAAAAAATTATTAAAAAAAGGGGAAAAGCAAGGTTAGCTTCGCTCCATGTTGTTGGGATTTGGGAACCCTCGTTTTAGATGGTGAAGATATGAAAAGTAACCCATTTTTATCTGGGGAAAAAGTTAATCCATGATGAACACCAATTTTATAAATTAGTTTGTGTCTTTCAAAAAGTAAATAATTAAAAAGGTTGGTCAATAAACACTAGAAATAAAATTTCCATTTAGTGACAAAAAAAAAAATTATTTTATTTTTGCTACACAATTTTCAAATTTCCAAATAAAGCCAACCTCTCATTAAGCTACTAATTAGTTTGACACGCAAAAATCATGGAGTAGCATCTGGATCATAGATAATTAATCTACCAAATTTATGGTCAAGTACTAGAAAGTCAAGGAGATTAAGAAAAACAAATCCAAATAGCATGATCCACCAACAGAAGAAGAGAAAGCACACCCTCCTTTCATGTCTGTATGATCTCCCTCCCTCCCTCTCTACAATAGGATGTTTATGTACGTTGGGCGCCGTCCATAGCCATGAAAAGTGTGACCATCCTGACAATTGGAGAAGTGCCACGTCAACAACAAAATGGACCCACTTTCCAAATATGGCCTGCTTATTTTCTCGATCAAAATTCACATTCTTGGGAGAGGGCTGATTGATGGATCATGGACCGACATATAGCCATGATCATATATATCGAAGACAATCTGAGATCGATCATGATCGTGGTCCCTGTTTGTTCCGATTTGCCGATAGGGCCCGTAGGGTAGGGAGAGGGGTGGCGGTGTACCTGATCCTAGGCTTAGCTTTTTACCGTACGAGGAAATTATTCGGATGTGTAAGGCGGCTGGGCTGGGTAAAAAGGGATAAAGCGACGTGGATTGTTGGTTAGCTGGGTGCGAGGCGAGCTGAGCTAATTTTCTTTTTTTTATTTTCTCGACTCCACTCCACTCCACTCTACTCCTAATTTTTATTTTAAATTTAAACATTGATCTAATAAAGATTAGATGACACGTGTAAGGGTGGGATAGGATGGGTAAAGGAGGTAGTTGTTTAGAGGGAGACAAGTGTGGATACTTTAAGTCTGTGTAAAAGATCTCACCTCTGCATGGCATGATTGGGGAATCGACAGTAAAACCCCTTTTTTTTCTTTTCTTTTTTTTTTTGGGTGCAATGGCGGAAACCTCTGACCCCCTGTGTCTTTCTATTTCCATCCTATTCTCTCTCTCTCTCTCTCTCTCTCTCTCTCTGTCTCGGGAGGGGACCATCTTACACGTGCACGTAGTTTTCACCAAATCTGCATTTCCACCATCTCGACTTATTTTTTCTACCAAAAAGATCATCTCTCTCAACCACTATCAAACAAATCACCTCTTTGTAAAGTCACATTTTGGTTATGAAATTATACAGATAAAAGTTTTTTTTTTTTTTTTTAAATGTTGATTCATCATTGAAATAAGCTAACTCCATTATTATACAGTTTATATATTTTACTATATTCATCATGGTCGTAATCATGTTAGAAAAATAGTCATAATATTTTTAATTAACAGACAGCAGACCCATTATTTATTTATCAACTATGAGTGCAATATTATATGTTAGAAACTAATTACTGAGTTGCTGCTGCATTCAATGGAACCCTCATTTAAATAATGTGCAAAAGAAAGTCGCATACCGCAAAAAATAACTTATATCAGTTGTATCGTACCTTCCGCATAAAATGTTCTACTTTAAGACAAATATGGTTCGACTGTTTAAGCAGGAGGTGATAATAATGCGTCCGAGTCAGAGAGAGAGAGGGTAGTTGAGGGATTTTGATGTTTCATAGTGGGTTGCTATAAGGAAACAAAGGGAAAGGGTAACTGTTAGTTGGGGCTTTATCTTACTTGCGTTAAGGCATATCTACCTGTAGCAACATACATCCAGACATCATCACCCACAAGGCCACAACCACAATATATTATTAGTATTCACGAAGATATGAATCTCAAGTGAGATACGCTCTATTTATATCCTTACACTAAAATGAGTACATAAAATATCTCACCACATCATTCCAACTTCTTCATCCTCATCCCACTAAACCCAAACCCGAGTTACAGACATACATAAAACTAACCCTCACACACCTCTCTCTCTCCAACACCCCCTCCCCAAACGTGTATGTATCAGGAGTAATAAATCTGGACCGTCCGACGATGGCACCTCACTGCATCCATCACACATACATAGTACTTGTACGTGTCTGTGTGCGCGCGCGTATATATTCGATGGATCGGATGTCCTTTAACAATATTGTTATGGAAAAGTACACAATCTGCCTATTTCCATGCAATATAATAATATTAAAAGTAGATACTACAAAAATACAAAATATAAATACAAGTCGCTGTCACCGTTTAGTTGTGTTTGTACAGTAAATAACAAAGCTCTCAGTCCCTCAGCCATAAAAGCAACTTCTGTCCCACCATTGTCTGGATTTTTGTACGTAGGGATAGGGGACCTCACCCTTCATCTCCCCCCCCCCCTACATTCTTATACATAGATGGTTTTTATACTCCCTCTCCTTCCCAGTCCATTACAATACCTACTATGCCATTGAACAACCAAATTTTTACCTAACCACTCCATTTAGGGTTGTTAAAAGAGCTTGACCGAACTTCTCTAGATCGGTTCATCAAGTTAAACAGGTTCATCAAGTTAAACAAGTTTTTACCGTGTTCCAATTTTGCTCATTAGACAAAACGGGTTTTTTATCGAATTTTTAACCAGTCGAACTCGAGTTTTTTCTAACACTATCAAGCCAAGCTCAACAGCTGAACGAACTTTTAATCAAGCTCAAAATTAAAATGATGGTTTGGCTCGTTTAACACTCCTAACTCTAGTTTCCAAGCCTACAAACAAGATTCACAACTGCAACAACATTGTACCTTAAGATGAATCGTAGTGTCGATAAAATATAGAAATTTCCAAAGCTACTTGTTCATAATAACTGGTTCGTCATAAATGGAGCAGCAATTGATTTTCAATAGGAATACAGATAATGTCAGCAAGTGAGAATGAATATTAAAGATTATACGTCAAGGCTCAAGCAAATACGAGTACTAAATTACATGCAAATGTCTACAATTCACCAACTACTTCTAGCTGCATTAAAGTTTCATCACCTGGAGAAACTGAAATACAGTCGTAATCTTTTTCCTTTTCCAATTTTTTAATTACACAACTGAAAGGAAGATAAAGTGAAGTAAATCAAAATTTCTAGAGAAAATTCTTATAACATCCGGACAATGAAAGCTCAAACTATTAAGGGAATGAACGGGATGACTTATTACCACATTATTGTTGCTTAATACTTCTTTTGATTTTGTAAACCATTTGTGTTAGCCTTGCCTCAATTTATTTTTTTTCAATTTTTAATATACACCCATAGGATTCATTTAAGGGATTTATTTTCAGTTTACCCCAACAAATTTAGAATAAATGGCAGTACTGAGTTGGTCTGACTGGACAAAAAGGCATAAGCTGACAGTTCCTTTTATTTATTAAAGAAAACGTTAACAAAAGAGTCACCAAAATAAGACCAAACTCTTACTTAGCTAACTAAGGAGCTACATGATCATTCATAAGGATCCGTTTTGGGATAAATAAGAAGATGACCTATGTAGTTTATAGTAATAAAACTTACAATTATTACACATCCTTTGTGAATGCCACTCTTGCAGGCAGTATAAATGATGCGCACAACATCCACTTTCCTGGTGCAACAAGTCGGACCCTATGCACTTCTATCTCAAATGCCACCTCTGATAATGCAATCCTTATACGCTGAATGACAAAATCAAAAAGGGGAGAAAAATTAACCAGGTCTTGAAGAGGGGGGAAAAAAGTTACATCCAGCCTAATATCCTTGAAAAATCATTCTCAAAGGGGCAAACGGCTAAAGTGTCTCTCCAAGTTCCACATTTTTCCAATTTTAGCCCCAAAGTATCAAAATTCTCAATTGATTCCTCCAACTTTCAACTTTTAGTAATTGTGTTCCTTTTTTCCAAATTTGCACCAGATTTGGTCATGTAATATTAATAACTTTTGTCTTAAAATACTGGGTATTATATTTTTCATGAAGGTCAATAAGTATTTTATACGTTAAAAGCGTATTGGCATCGTCACATGTTTGTCACATGACCAATTTAGGGGCAAAATACGAAAAAAGGAAAGGAGTCAATGGAGAATTTTGATACTCGGGGGCTAAAATTGGAAAAAGGTGGAACTTGAAGGGACTCTTTTAGAGTTTGCCCTTCTCAAAAATACCAATAATAATCCACAGAAGGGTTAATAAGCAGCATAATGCTCTGTGAGATGTCAAAACCATACCTCCTGAAAGTCGAATTCTGGATCCTGAGCTTTAGAGAATCCATAAACATGAACCTTTGGCAAGGTGAACTCTTTATTCATAGTTTCCCTAAATATTCCTCTGAATGCATCTGCAACCATAATAGAAGATATCAACCAAAGGCAAGGGAGCTCAAACTAGTGCTACAAGTAGATCTCGACTTCATTGCATTTTTAATATCCAAAAATATATGTTGGATTCCTTTTAGTCGATGTTTCTATATTAGCTCAAGAATGCAAGTAACCAATATGCATATTGGAGTGAGCTTCCGTAAGAGCACTACTTAAAATCTCACTTCCTCTATTTTTTCAATAAGCATATGCTCCGTGTACATCTTTACCCACATCACCATGTGAAAATCTCGCTAGGAGTGCTTGCTAGGAATTTATTCCCACTAGTGCTACTTAGTTCTACTTGAAGCAAGACAATTCATGATAATCCCTCAATAATCAACCTATATAAACAAATTAACCATCTAGTTTCCTCCATAATCAACCTATATAAATGATGTAGGTTAAAAGATAAAATTGGTGAAAATAATGAAAAAGATAGAGAAGGATAAATTTTGATTATTTTCGTAGGAAATCGGCCACACCACAATGTGTTTTGAGGTCTCTCCGCAAAGATTACTCGCGTCCACATATAGAGAGATTCATAAAAATCAACACTCTCAATTTTTAATATTCAATATATTGTCCAATAGTTATGGGGATACATCATGTTTAAAAAAAACACAGACGATTAAAAGACTAAACTACCCTAACAACTTCAATAAAATAACTAAACTACTACCATCCCCAAATATTAAAATAAAATCTTAATTGCATTACTTTCTACTCAATCAAAAATATTAAATAATAAATAATTAAATCTTGGTTTGTCGCCTTCCTCATCATTCATCCCTTCTTTTGAAAAAATTTAACCTCAAATTTTGAAATGCACAAGAATGAGGAACCAGGAAAGTGTCGAAAAGTGTTAGTCTTCAACTATTGTCGACGTCGTAGCAGAAAAAATATTTTCGAAGAAAGCACCAATGCAAGTAATGATTTGGTATTCACCGTCATTGTAAGCAACCTTTCCAGAAAGATGAAGTCAACATGATCAATATGAACAGGAACTTCTCAAACTATTGCTTCTTTGTTGACGGTTGTTTAGAAGCCCTTAACCAAATCATTTGCTTCACCATATGCTTCGATTAAATCCCCATTTTCTTCTTTGACCTCAAGTCTTGCAGGATTAGTAATGTCAAGATTACACACATTATGCTTTTCTTGTTGATTTTCCTAGATCTCATTTTTCTCTGAAATTTCATGGGCAACTTCATTAATAGTTGGCTTTGGTTCGACACTTGCTTTTTCAACTTGCTCAATGTTAGTCAGAGAAGGAGTTTCTAATCTTCAATATGGTCGGGTAGTTGACAAGCAAATTTTCCTTTTCCAACTTCGAAACTATAGGCGTTCTCCACCTCACAGTAATCCACATTATAAGCAGATACCCATCTCTTGCCAAATAATACATGTGCAACATTCATAGACACAATATAACAATCTACATGCAATATGAAGGGACCCAGTGTAATTGGAATAAAACAACACTCCGTAATTGTAAGCGAAGTATTATTTAGCCAAGGAATTTTAAAAGCATACAGGAGAGGTTCAGCTTGCAATATTAAGTGTTTCAAAAGGTAAGAAGAAACTAACTCAAGCTGAAACTCATTATTGACTGCAATTTTGATTGGTTTCGAATTACGACGACCATAGGTATAGAAAGGAGAAGCAGTTCACCAACACAGTTTGGGTCGGATGGATAAGGAATCCGATTCCCCATCTGAGGTCTCAAGTTTGAGCCTTGGATGAAATAGATTATGTTGGGAGAGTTCCCCCATACAACCCGTGGGTCCGACGCGACTCGAACTTCATTAGTCAGGGCAAATGAAAGCCTATGACACAAGTGGGAAACAAAAAAAAAGAAAAAAGGAGAAGCAGTTCTTGGATCATCTCTCCCCAGAAGCTGGGGAATGAATAAATTTCCTACATCTGTCTCCAATATATTTCCTATATCCAACTCCTCCATATTGCTAAGATTAAAAATCTGAAAATATGGGGACTTACATGAACATTTGTGGAAATACGTGTGTGATTTAAAAAGTCTTAAAAGTATAAAAACAGACTTGGAAATTTCAGAAAATTGAAGGGCAGATTCGCAAAACTGTGAAGCTGCAGGGTTGATTTGTATATTTCTGAAAGCTACCAAAGCTAATTAGTAGGTTGGTTATTATTAAGAGGGTATCGTCTTGGCCGTCGTGCAAAATAATATATGCAGGGTGTAACTCAGATGTAATTCAGCCTAAAATATTTAAATATTAATATTTGGGCTTCACTTAAGATCAGACTTTTGGCCAGAGACCAATAGTAAAATAAGGAAAAGCTAAATCAGAGGAGAAACCGATTTGTGTTCACTGGAAAGGAAGTCGACTCCTTTTCACACAAAAATAGCAGAACGAAGATTCGGCTTCATTAACGATACCAATATCGACGGCGAGGTTGAATCAAGACCCTCTTCTCTCTTCTACTTTCTTTGTTCAGTACCTTGTCATACCATGAGGTGCAGATTATGATGATGATACTCCACTGTTAATTGTCTTCGGGTCGTTGAAAGTGAAATACTCAATTTTTATCTGTATGTAGGTCCAAAAGTGGGGAAAGGTTGCAGCTTTTCAAAAAGTGGTGGCGCCAATGATGACTCCAATGCTAGGTGGAGGCTTAGGTAACTGGAACGGGTGTAATCAGCGATAATGATGGACTGGATTTAGGATTCCAGTTGGTAGCAGCAGCACTGATGGTGAACTACAGATCTGATGAACAGTACCTTAACTTCTTTTTTTTCTTTTTTTTGTGGATCTTCCACTAATAAAAATTAATGGAGAGGGTTCTGATACCAAAAATGATGTAAGAGAAAAGATAGAATTGGTGAAGATAATGAAAAAGATAGAGAATTTTGCTTATTCTTACAAGAAATCAGCCACACCGCAGTGCGTTGCGTTTTGAGGTCTCACTGTAGAGATTACTCACATCTACAGACAAAGAGATTCATAAGAATCAATACTCTCAATTTTTAATATTCAATAGATTGTCCAATAGTTATGGGAATACATCATATTTAAAGGAAATGCAAGAAACCCTAATAACGATTAAAAGACTAAACTATCCTAACAACTTAACTAAAATAACTAAACTACTACCATCCCCAAATATTAAAATAAAATCCTAATTACAATACTTTCTACCCAATCAAAAACATTAAATAATCAATAATTAAATCTTGAGTTGTCGCCTTCCTCATCAATAAACAAGTTAACCATCTAGCTTTCACTTTGCAAAATATTAACAAGAAATAACCAACTGAATATTGATATAATCTTGCTAGAGCCAAGCTAGAAATGATCATCAATTTAAGTGATTATTTTTCAGTACTTACGGATATACCTACATCCAACCTAACCATCATCACCCCTCACCACCCCCACCCCCCCCCCCCCCCCCCCCCCCCCCCCCCCCCCCTAAAAAAAAATAAAAAAAACCAAAACAACAAAACACGCCACCCAACACATAACCCCACATCTCTTTGTGTAGAGCTTTATAGAAGAGCAAACAATAAGAACTTATAATGCTTCACGTTTCCATTAAAAATGGTAGCCTCTTATCAGAAAGAAAATTAAACCTCTTTAGATCTTGAAACCTTTGATATTAATTGCCCATGTAAACAAGTATTTTACCAAAAGAAACACTAACAGACTATAAAACGAATAATTTCAACTAGCAACTCTAGGATATGTCATTTAATAAGTAAATCACTTGCAAATAAAACTTTATCTGGACTATACCAAGATACTCTGCCGCATCCTTCGGTAAATTCATGACCACTTGCGAGATGGGCCGAGCTTTTGGAGTTGCAAAAACAGCATCAAGAAACCTCCTCGCATCCATGTTAAAAACCTAGAAATTGACCTTAACTTGTATTATCATGAAGCGATCTACAGACAATAAACTCTAAACAAAAACAATGTTAAGTATCCAAAAATAAAAAAGAAAAAATGAATGCTAGTCATCAAAACTATGGGGTCAGTTGAGGCTGTCTACATATGGAAATGTATACTTTCATTTCAAGATGAGTTCTTCCATGAAAATCACACTTAAAAGATTTTGAATTCACACTTACTAACATATGAACTGGTCTAGAAGTATTCAAGGAAAACCCAAAGATCCATGTAAGTTCATACCTCAATTTTCCTCTCAAGTTTGTTGAGGACACAGTTTCTTTGGAGAAAATCAACAGCATGGGGGTTTAAATCATTAGCATACACATGTTTAACTCGTTTCGCTGCAGCTATAGCTATAGGACCAACCCCAGCAAAAACATCACCTGTTTGTAGGAATATGAGAGAGGGGCAAAAGAACATAGCAGCTCGTCCATATTGATGTTATTAAGTTATAGATCACATAACAGTCAACAAATTGGGGCGAAAGGGAGCAAAAGAAGGTATTAGAAATTATAAAATGAAAATATCCCCATGATTAAAATTAAAGGAACAACATACAAAGATTTATTATCCTTGTTAAAGCTTAAAACAGGTCAAACTAACATGAGAATCCCCAAAACAGGTACAGCATTAGTGCACAACCAGGAAATGTCTATTTGGAAATTAATGTAATAATCCCCTAACCCACTTTTTTTTTTTTTTTTAAAAGATTGTTATCATTAAAGGAGGGTGAGGGGGACATAAAACCTAACCTCAACCCTACAAAGTGTAGGCCACATTGGCTATTTGACACATCTTCAACAATATAATATGCTCTCCATTATGTCCCATATGAATTTCGAACCCTGCACCTCCTCGTTAGAGGATGAGAGGTACCACTTGAGCTAGAGCTCATATGTATAGTCACAGTTCTCGTTGGTTCTTGATACTCCGCCAACCCTTGCCAGGGGCTGCAGCAAACTTTCTATCAAAAATATTAAGTATATTCTTTCACATAAAATAAAGAAGATAAGCGCATACCAACTTGTATATCAGTGTATATTAAAAAATTCAGCTGACAGTAGGTGTCTTAACTGTCAACCCTCTGAGCACCATATATTTTGATACAGGGAATTTGATTCAGAAGTGTCCATGTACTGGGTGCCTGTACGTGGACACATCTTTAGCATTAAACATATCTGAATTGCAGCCTTAATTGTACTTAACTCATCAAAGTTACTCAAATTGGTACATGTCAGGAACCTGTTAATTCTTATATTAGCATTTTATTTGCAGTTGTTGTATTCCTGGAATTGCGCTAAATAAGAGGAACTGGGAATATAATCAGTATTAGAAGTAATAGACTGGGAGTTTAAAAGGTAGCTGAAGCTTTGTAAGAGTTTATGTTGAAGTATAATAAAATTGTTCTCTGCCAATCACTCAAATTCTCTCTACCTTTCACTCTAGAATTTATCTACTTTCTCTCTATATATATATAACTAACTCTGATCAATTTCTTCCTCTCCAAGCTATCTACTTCTTCTCTATCCTAGAATCTCAATCTCAAATTCAGGAAATTATACAATATCAGAGTCAACCTCAAACCTGAGCTTGACAGTATATGGCACCCAAAAGTTCTGATTGTGCATAAATGGTCATAAAAATTTCCATACTTTTGAACAATGCACCAATTGATTTGAATTGACTCTTTTTCAATGATGAAGTGTCAGCTTTAGGTTTGGAGCAATTTCGGGAATTTTCGAGGGAAAAAAGTGCAAATTAAGCATGTACTGTATTAAGTTGGATCCAGTGAATAACAGGATTTCTACCACTTTCTTCATTTCAAAGGTAATAAACCAATCTACTTTGTTCTTTTGTGCTGCGTATGCTACAGAAATCACATAGTCCCAGTTACTAACCTTTGGTCTTCCTCGACTATTGATTTTCATCAGTATTTTTATATTTCAGTCTTTCTTAATACGCCACCCCAATGAACAAAGTGCAAACTAATTTTAAATATTGTTTCCAGTAAGTGCCACCAAAGTCCCACAATTAAAGATTATAAAAGAGCACCCCATAGGTTTTGGGAACAAAAAATATCAACAAACTAAATTAAATGAAATTAAAAAAGAAGTAATAATGCCAATAAAACTCAGCATGTAAGGTGTGAATATAAAAACATGTAGAGAGGTAATCAACCAAAATTCAACTCACAAACTTACAAACAACATCTCTCTGTGTAAAGCAATTTAGTAGCCTCTGTCTTTCCGTTGCCAGCTTTGAATTCCAATAGCTGCATGCATAAACAGAAGCATTTAATTCCATCAACTTGACCCCAATTTTTATCTCTATTATCCAATCCTTTTTTCTTAGCTTCTGAATTCCATAAGAAAGTCTACATGCTGGAAAATCATTTTCTACAAATGTCCATGACCAGGACATGGTAAAGGGGAAGGTGGGAACCTTACACTGTTGATAAATCAACGTGAAAACGTAGTCCATTCTCAACTACTGAAGTCACAACGGAATGATTTCCAGCTAAAACTTCAAGCTGCATAGTTCTGTAGTCATCCTGAATTGCGTCAATCTTGTTGACAACGGTTTGTATTTTTGGCTTGTTTTTATCCAAAACTACCTGATAAGGAGGGAGAAAGAAAAAGAAAGAAAGAAAATAGGTCAGTCTAACAGAAGATGATTAATGACACAAAGAAATTTCACAGTACTGCCAATAGTGATGGTCTTAATTGTATATTACCTTTGCAATAAGCTTCTTGTAGGAATGATGTTCATCTCTCAAATTCAGATGTGCAATATGCCCAACTGTCTCAAATGCTGAAGGAACGATCATACCTTTTGGTAGCAATGCCTCCAAGATCTGAAAGGAGATAACCTTAGAACTCTTTAAAGGTAACAAATTTCTTAAAGCTAAAACTAGATATGACCATCATTCCTTCCAACCAGCCAGGACCCATAAACATATAGCGTACGCATTGGATATGAGATCTCGAGGTCCGAGTGTAAAGAATGCTCCACTGACACTTCATGATCTAGATGTCTAACCCTGGAAGTAGGGAAGATTCCATCCCATGGTCTAAATCAACTACAGGTTAAACAATACACATTAAAAGTCTTAACACAGGTGGAAACACCTGTAACTTCCAACCTTCTACATTACAGCCCGTAATTAATCTAGCTGGGCAGTACCTTCTAGCACCCAATAAGGATTGCCGGTCGGGCAGGAGATCATTTCCTGATAAAACATGGGATAGCTATGAAAGAGAGTTTTAATCTACGAATACACTTGAGCACAGAGAGAAGATGATAGAAGAGAAGGGGGGCGGACTTTACCATGAAAACAAGAGGCCAGTATATCAATATGCAACATCTCTTTTGTCAAAAATAATAATAAAATA
This sequence comes from Pittosporum tobira, assembly GCA_032359685.1. Classification (NCBI taxonomy): domain Eukaryota; kingdom Viridiplantae; phylum Streptophyta; class Magnoliopsida; order Apiales; family Pittosporaceae; genus Pittosporum; species Pittosporum tobira. The sequence continues at coordinate 17,972 of JAUMHB010025262.1, forward strand.
TGCAACATCTACAATCTACATAATATATTTTACAGCTTATTCACAATCTTTAAGCAATGTATGGTATTCCGCTGATACAAAACGTTGTATTCCATTAACTCAAACATTGGAAGTGACTCATTCAGCTCAAAAGAACAACGTACAGACAGATAGCCTAATTTACATAGAGATAACACCATGCACATAAGCTGTCGTAATTTCAATGGGAGAAGGGGGCAGCAACAATAATAGACACTCAGGGCTGATATTGATTGTGTTATATACCTCATTCATCTGCCAGTAGGTATAAAACAAAGTCAGCTTGCATCTCACGAGCTCAATAGATGACGTCAAACTTTGACTGCAAAAATCTGTAAACACTTGCTGAAAAAATGTTGAAAGAAAAACGTACTAACGTCATAAGCAAGCTCAGGAAAATGTGTTCAACTGCTATTGAGAAAGCAATATAAATAATACTAGTGTAGAAATACGATTTGCTATTTCTAGAAATTGGTTTTCACTGGTGCAAATTCCAGAATCATATCATGCCCATATATCTTTCTTTTTTTGGTTCAACTTGCTATTTGTAAATCGCTACAGCCATATGCAACCTCTGCAATTGCAAATACTTATGAATGACCGGCAAAGTTTAAGGCACTAGATGCCTAGTATATTAATGTTTTTGACAAGTAATCCATAGTATGAAGTCCATTCATGAAAATACAACTCCTACGAAAATCCTAAATGTCCAGAATCACAAATTATCTAAAATCCGAAGGATCTATATCTGAAACCACTAGGACAAAAGAATATCATAGAATATCTCTAGGATAAAAAATTATCTTAAATCTCACAAATGTAGCAGGATGAAGAAGAAAAAAGATTGCATCAGTAATTCTAAATAGAGGCTGCACAACATTGACATTGACAAAGTTTCAAGATTTCTATTATTATATCACAGGCAAACCCACCAAGTCAAGTTCCTTAACTTCCTTAACTAGTCAACCATAATACTCCATCTATTCTGAAATTAGAGATAGTTACTCCATTTCTCTGTTGCAAGATTAGAGAAACATTTCTAGCTTTAGATTATAAAGCGCCATGAAATTCTTAACAAGCCATTACTTATATTTTAGGTAGATTGTGTACTCATATTACTACATTCTATCTAATGGTAAGCATATGTCATCAGATATGTATCTCTAACTAATTTTGGAATGAGGGAGTAAGCTTTGACAATTTGCCAAGGTACTACCGAAGACCACATAAAGACAATAGTAGCAGAATTGATCTAGCGGCTACCTCATTTCTGAACAAACTAGAGTTCACACAAATAAAAGTTAAGAACATAAGCAACTCACAAGAGGATCAAATCAATGTGTTGGAACAAACACCTTAATAGCTTCTGGCATTTCCACTACATCTTCATTCGCATATCGCTCATCCAATAACAGCAACCGCGTCGGCCCTCTCCACTTCCTTCCCTTAAACTCATCCCCCAACAAGCCACTCAAATCTTCTCCTTCCTCCTCCTCAACCTCAACCAAATACACCCCATTCCTCCCAACCCCCTTCTTTTCCCTCCCCCGGTTGGCCTCCACTTCCTCTTTCTTCTTCCTTCTCTTCGGCCGTGACATTTTTGCCAAATTCCTGAACTTCACAAACCCCCTAGAGTTAAAACTCTGAACAAGCTTATCTCTATAGAGCACGGGACTTAATAGCTCTCCGTCTCCCTCAGCTTTTCCATAAATCCTCCGATTCAACGACACTAGACTATCACTATCGTCATCACTAGAATTCAAATTGTTTTGAGATTCGAGTAATTTCTTAAAGTCCTCTTCGATGTCATCACCTGAAACCCTAACTACGTTGCGAATTCGAGGCCAGTTCAATAGGTGGCCGCGAATTCGGTTTTCTAGGGCAAAGCAATGGTCCGAGGGGACTCGTAGGGCTGCGATGTCGAATACGCGAGAGAAATCTTCTTCGTTGAATAGCTCGGTTTTATGATTTGATGATTCTAGTTGTTCTTCTTCGTCGTTTTGTTGTAATTTGTGGTCGAAAAATGGATGGAATTGGGGTTTCGAGGGTTTATGGCCTTTGAGGAGGGAGGGGCCGTAAGGGAGGGTGGAGGATAGGGATACGGCCACGGTCGTGGCGGCGGATATGGAGAAGAATCGGGGAGGATAAAGGAATGAGGTTAAGGGGAACGAATGGGGACGGAGGAGCATGAGCTTCGTGGTGATCATACGCTACGAGTTTGATGAGTTTTGTAGTCTCTGAGAGTCGGGGGAGTGTTATCCGTGAGGGATCAGTCGGTGCCTGGCTGGATTTGCCCGCGAAATATAGGGCCTTTTTTATTATTGTAATTGATTATATTTTATTTATAAAAATTAATTATTTTTATTAATTAAAAATTTATAAATTAAATATAATTTATATTATTAATTTATTTTTAAAAATAATTAATAAATATTTTTTTATTTATAATTTATTTTAATTAATAAATAAATTTTAAATTATCTTGAAATAACAGTGCCATACAAACCCATGACCGAAGAGACATGCCTTTGCTGTTTGAAGGCTCTTGGTTTTGTCCAGTGTCCACTTAGGGCCCCACTGGCCCGGTAACTCGGCAGTTAGTTTTTGTAAAATAAACTAAATAAAGGCCTTGTTATAATTTATAAAAAGTTATTTCAAAAACTTATATTTTATTAACATAAAATATTTATAAATTTTTTAAAATTTAATTCTAAAAAATTATTTCAAACAGATTAAACACTTTATTTTTAATTAAATAAGCAATAATTAATTAAAATAAATATTTTTAAACAAGCCTTAAATACTCTAATAAGTAACTTATTTGTTGATTTAAAATACTAAATTAATAGTCCCATCAATTATTAAGATTTTCAAAATGGGTATTAAGATGCAAAAAGGGAATATTTTGTTTTATTATAATTAAAAGGGTCTATTAAGATGTAAATAGCTACCATTTTGCTCCCTATCCTTTTTTTCAATGGTCAAATGATTAAAACTTGGTTTACCTGTGACGGTAAAACTTAATGAATAAATAAAGAATAAATATTCATACATTTTGCTCCCTATCTTTTTCTTCGATGGTCAAATGATTAAAACTTGGTTTACCTGTGACGGTAAAACTGAATGAATAAATAAAAAATAAATATTCATACGAGCTCCTCATGACCCGGGGCGCAAAATAAAATTGATTAGGACAATTTTAATTTGTATTTAACCTTTACTTTAAAAAACAACTCATCGCTTCTGACAGATACCCTTACCTGTCAAAAATAACTATATGAGTTTTGAGGAAAATAAAGAAATATTATAGTAAAAATTATATTATATTATAAGATAAAACGATGTCATTTTATATAAAAAAAGATTATAATAATCAAATGATGTCGTTTTATTTAAAATATTAATTTAATAAGATACACAAATTATCTACTTGCCTCCATAAGTTTTAATTGATGACTTATTTGTCATAAATTTACATTTGTCGCAATATTATTGATAATTATTTTCTTAAAATTATAAATTCATATTTATTTTAGTATTATAAAATAATATGGTATTTCTGATTTACAAATATAATTAATATTGTACACCATTTTTTTAAAAATTATTTTTAAAATGGTTTCCTTTTATCTAAAAGTTGTAATTGAACATTTATTAGCATACCTCTAAATTTTATTTTGAACAGAACGATTGAGAAATTACATTCACAGGCTTACTAAAATTGAGCGAAACGATGCACCTGCTAGAGTTGCCAAATATTTTGTGCTTATTGGTTAACAGTATTTAAAAGTCAGTAAATTTATAGTTTAAAATAAATTTTAAATTTTTGTTAATATTAAATTTAAATTTAAAAAATTAAATTTTTTAATTTAAATTTAATTAATCAAATATAATCTTTTACTATATTTAAGTTTTATAATTTATAAACATGGGTAACAAAGGATCACTTGCACTTCCAGATTGAAGGCGTTCGTTACAAGCAGCCTTTCCGCGTGTAACAGGAGTGATTCGAGCCGTGCTTCTTAACAATAAGATTTTTAACTTTTTAGGGGCGGGGGAAGGGGGGATGGCGGCGGGGGTTATGTGAATAAGAAGATGTCATTTAATACCATGAATTAGGCTCGTTGGGATGGTGAATTGGGTGATAGATTACAAAATGAGTCCTTATTCGTAACTCAAGAAAAAAATAAATAAATAATTGAAGTTAAACCTAGCTACATGTACGACCAAAATCATATTCATATTCATACGTCATCATTCTTCTAGATCATATTAATATTCACACGTCATCCTTCCTTTCCTCTTGTGATTATATATCCTTAATTATATACCAAAATTTTCGACAAAATATGCTTAATGTTTAAATTATTATATAAATAAATATTATAAATATAAAAATATTAAATTACTATATATACATAAGTTTATGTAATCAAAATTACAATACATAATTTGTCACCCAAGTTATATAAAAATATTTAGTTAAATTATTTTTCAATCTTTTATGTATTTGACTTATAGCTGTCTTATTTTTAGTAATATCAAATACATATTTTTTAACATAAAATATCATACAATTGAATGATCACTCGGTCTCTCGTACGATTACGAAATATTATGTGGATAATTTTTATTACTAAAAATATTATTTCAACAATTACAATTGCAACTGCAACAAACAAAATAAATGCTAATCTCACAAGCACGTAAGTTGAAAAATGTGTCAAATCTCTACTATTTTCGACCATTATTTAAGAAGTTAGAACGGAACAGGCCAATCACACCTAACAAATTTTCCCTTCTCTTTGGGCGAAAATTTAGAAATTGAAACGGGTAATTGGAGTGTATGCTTATTAGAGTCCTACTATCTAACAGTATATCATATATCAATAAGGTGTTTTCAATTTGGTACAACTTATTTCATAATAATTTATAATTTATTTATTTATTATAATTTTTTTGAGTTAAAAAAAATTATTGACTAACTTTTTAAAGTAAATCAATAATATTGTTATAATTAACCTATAAAAAAATTTAAATTATTTTATAAAATTAATTTTTAAAAATAAATTATAATCACTAATAATTAGTGAAATAAAACAGGGCTTATCTATACTTAATATTTTCTTCTTCTTCTTCTTCTTTTATTCATGGGTGGCCAGTTAACTATTTTTGTCTGTATATCCCTCCGCCAATAATTATATAACTCAATACATATATAAAAAAAAATATTTATTTATTTATTTGCAGAAAACGGGAAATATTTATAAAATTGGACTTAATTAGGCTGTGTCATCTGTCTTACTGTGATAGGATTGCATGTCGTATGAGCCAATGCATACAAATACTTGTGCTGGTCAAGTGATGAGTGGCACGTACTCCCACTAACTAGTAGTAGTGGTAACATCTTCCTGCGGATAACGTAAAAATGGAACCACTCTAATCATCCATTATTACCAGTTTATCACGCGTGTCTAAAAAGAAGAAAACATATTACCCCAACCATCCCATCAATATCTTGTCCCTTTACCGTATGAATTGCAGAACGTGTCCATTTATTACAGTCTCTATTCATATTTATACGATTTAATATAATATATTTATATTTTATAATTTAAATTTAAAATAAATTTAA
>JAUMHB010025262.1:31232-41684 GCA_032359685.1 Pittosporum tobira
ATTATTTAAAAATACTAGAAAATTAAAGGATGTTATAACAAAATAAATAATTTATTCTCCTCGAATAATGCAAACACAAACAATAATTATGTAAGAACAAGTTTTAAAACATCCATTATCTTAGAATAGAAGGACTCCCACTATTGTAAATTAAGTTTATTGTTTTTAAATTAAAATTTTTATAAATTTTTATAAATGAACTTATTTAACTTGAAACATATACTGTAGTATTTTTTTTTAGAGAAGAGGGAGTAAATGTGTCTGGCTTGAAAAATCGCAATAAACTGTTGGTACTCCGTATATCGGACGACTTAGGACGGACCCATTTTCGGGGAATTAACAAAGAGAGGCTTTTCCGCAGCCCAACTTGTCAATACAACACTTGTGCTGGCCCTGCGTGCCCTGCTGGAGTACGTTTTATTACTATTTTTGTTTGTTACGATTTATTTAAAAATATTTTATATTTTATATTTTATAATATTAAATTATTATTTTTTAAATAAATTATAAATATTATTATATTTAATATATAATTTCTTAAAAATGATTTAAAATAATTTATTTAAAAAAATAAATTATAATATGTTTAAATAAATTGTGTCAAATAAGGCCTAGATCCCATAATTTGTGAAATATTTTAATAAGAAATTAATAATATTGTTTAAATTGATCGCACTGTAATGTTTCAGGAAAAAAAAAAAGGGAGAAGAGATTTACTTTTAAAATGTAAGAAGTTACACCCAATTTTCATTGATGCACTCTTCACTTTTTTCTATTTTAGATTTTGGTCAAAATTTGTATGGATAACAATAATAACATCCTCACGAAAACGTTTACGATAAAAATAGTTAGTCAAAATGTGTTTATGAGAATTATAATTATGACAAAGAATCTCATAAATATGAGCTCCGTCAAGAGAGATAAATAATGAGAGAAAAATGTTTTTGGATATTTTCTATAAATATGAGCTCTATCGAGAGAGAGAGATAAATAACGAGAGAAAAGTGTTTTTGGATATTTTCTGAAAAATGTTACGAATGTGGCTTCAAGGCCTAACATATATATACAAGGTATCTCATCTATCTGTATCTAATAGTACATCATTTGTGCTTGCTTATTCATTGTCAGCTAGTTCTGACTGACGGTTGACTTGTGTGTTTGTAGTATTGCTTGATTGTATTTTTCATTTCTTTTCCTGTAAGCAAAGTATTTGCTGAATGCTTCAGATTATTGTCTTCAATCTGTTTGTTGCTATGTTCATGAGACTGAATTGTTTTCTCTGTATTAGCTTCAGATTATTGTCTTCAATCTGTTTGTTGCTATGTTCATGAGACTGAATTGTTTTCTCCGTATTAGCTTCATCAAGTGCACTCGAAAATCTTTTTTTTTTTGTTAAATTTTTAGAATGAAAATTGAAATTCAGTCTTTTGAATTTCTCATACATTAGATTACAAATGTAAGATAAAACTCTTTTTTTGAAATTAAAAATGTAATACATAAATATGTAAGATTATAGATTGAGTATAGTAATGCTTACCTTTTATTTTGTTTATAATTTTTTTACATTTATATTTTAGAGATTTAGTTTTATTCTATTACATACTGTATTTTATACAAATTTACGTAATACATTATGAAATATATACTTCGAAATAATGTAATTTTGATAAAAAGCCTATTAGTTTATTCATATCATTGAGTTGTATTATTTTTCCAAAAAAAAAATAATATAATACCTAATCATATGTATTTTTTTTATTCAATTTTTAATGATGAAAATATTTTTAATTTTTGTTTATATAGAATTGACTTCTGTATCATGGACTTCGCTAAAATGAGTTTCTTAAAGTGCTTTTATTTTATTATTATTTTTTTTAATAATATGGGAGTTAAGCTCTCCTGTATATTTATTCTCTGAATGCCTTTTATACTTTTCATCGAGCAAGATAAATAGATAAAATAATTAAATGAAGAAGAAAAAAAGAGAAAAAAAAAAAGAAAAAACTTTTACTCAATGAAGACAGGAAAAAGGATCGATGATAAAAAAGACAATTACTAAAAGGGCTCATTCGAAATCGGAACGCACCTGCATCGTGTCCGTCTTGAGGCAGAACGTTTACCGCATGACGGTAGTGTGAGCTACTTGCTAAACCTTTAGGGCAAAGAATATATACTTGTTCACGCAATTCACAACACTTCTTCTATATATATCCCTTTCTCCTAAACCCTCTCTCTATCTCTGTGAACTCCAATCGATTGGACGATTGAGTCTGTAATCAACATGGAGCTTCTCCGATCGAACCTCAGTCGTGTGCGAATTCCGGAGCCCACCAATCGCATCTACAAAGAAGAATGTTGCATTACCTTCGATACCCCGGTATAAATTTTCTCATTCTCCAAATATCGAGCACTCTAGTTGTTTGATTGCTAACATAGTATGCTAAAAGTACAAGTATCTGTTTCAACTTCAACTGTTTTAGCTAGAAACATAAAATTGTTATTCATATAGCATGTCAACTGATGTAGCCAAATTTTTTGTAGTAATGATGTTCGTTTATGATTAAGAAACTATGGAGAATTATTCCCATTCACTTCATTTTCTGATAGCAGACATATTTATAGTGGGCAGATGTATTCGAGTGATGTTAATTAATTTATTTTTGGGACTGTTTGGCCCAATTTGAGGTGACTTATTACTCAGGGAGTTTGAGATAGCTTATCGGATATGTATAATAATGTTAGGGATTGTTATTTTCACTCAACAAGTTTTAAACCCTTACTATTCAAGTGGGGAGGACCGAGGAGCTTGTGGAAATATCATGGAAGTTTTTTTATTTTCATCAAATATATGCTGAACCACTTAGAGGTTTTAATTATTAATGAAATCTGATAGTATGAATGTGCTGTGGTGTTTCCAGAAATCTGAAGGTGGTTTGTTCGTTGACATGACTTCGTTCCTTGCCTTTGGAAAGGATTGCCTTGGTTGGAACTTTGAGAAGACTGGAAACCCAGTCTATTTGCATATAAAGCAGACAAAGAAGCCAATTCCTGAAGATAGACCTTTGAAGAAACCAACTCTATTGGCAATAGGTATTTGAGTGTATTTTGTATATGCTTCTATCTTATTCTTTTTGTATTATTTTCGCACCTTTCAGTTCTACACTATATTTGGGTTTTTTGAGAGAAAAAACAAGGAAAATGTTAGCCCCTCCCGTTATTGATCAGTACAGAAATAAAGAAGGAAAGTGTTGGAAAGTAACTTCATGGAAAATCTAGTCTTATTTTGTGTTTCATAGTGCTACTGCTTACAAAATCAGAACAAATTGGTAATTGACAAACTAAACAATTGCTAACCATTGTTTCCTAGACCTGGAAGGTTACAGAATGGGCATGAGTCCATCCTTGCCCCCTCATTTCTTCTCTTAATGTTTTCCACCTTTTGGACTTGATTGTTAGTTTCAAACTTCATTACATATTTTTCATTATTGTAGATAATGTTATTTTCCTGAGGGTAAGAAAAGTTTAATTCTGGTTTCGTTGTAGGTATTGATGGAGGATTTGACAACCATGAAGCTGAGTATGAAGAAACTTACAGTATAGTCATTTTGCCAGATTATGCAACTCTACCTTTTCCTTCAGTGGAATTGCCTGAGAAGGTATATTGTCTTTCTCTAGTATTAAATTGTTAAATGGCTTTTCAAATCAAATGATTGGAAGTGATATTAGAGATACAGGATTCATCTGATTTTACATTGTAAAATATCTTTTATTACTTTTATCAATGAATATATCTTTTATAACTAAATGTAGGTAAGGTTGGCTGTTGATGCTATATTGATGGCCGAGGGTGCTGAGCGGAAAGAACAACTTGCAGCATGGATGGCTGATACGAAGCAAATAAGTCAACATGCATTGAATCTCAGACAAATTGACAATGGTGTTATTATTCCTCCATCTGGTTGGAAATGTGCCAAGTGTGACAAAACTGAAAATCTTTGGTTAAATTTAACTGACGGGATGATCCTCTGCGGTAGAAGAAATTGGGATGGCACTGGTGGTAACAACCATGCCATTGAACATTATAATGAAACTGGCTTTCCTCTTGCTGTAAAGCTCGGGACTATCACTGCTGATCTGGAGGGAGCAGGTATGACCACATTGTTTCTGTTAGAGGATATGTTGATCATCAATCTAAAGAATGATTTAAAGATCACGCCGCGAATGGCCCAAAAAGTAAAATAGTAGAATGGTTTACTATCAGAAATATCTGTAAATGACCAGATACATTAATACATATGGAACTCATCCATTTTTTATTTTAAAAAGGTAAAAGTGGACCCACCCCTAGCGTATGTACGAATAGGAAAAAAAGAAGAAAGGAAAAAAGTGGTTTCAACTCTAATTTTTTTGATAGGCATAGTTTAGTTGATGTAACATGTTCTAGTTGTTTCTCATGAGTCATGATTGGTTTATTATATATTGTTAATGAACCACATCACTGGAATTGTAGAAGTGCTTAACGTTAAAGCCTTAACTTCTCGAAGTCTGATGTAGCCTCCGATGGTCATTGTTCAAATTTACGTTTGATTTATGTAATTTGAATTTTATTCAAGTATATTATAAACAACACTTGCCGCTAGACTTCATTTTTCGTTTTGTGATTCATTTTTCACCTACCCCAACTAGTTTGGATGAAAGGCAAAGTTGAGTTCAGTGTAATTATGAGTGACACATTTTGGCAGCTCAGATGTTTTTTCATATGGGGAGGATGAAAGTGTTACCAACCCAAACCTGGCACAGCATTTGGCATTCTTTGGTATCGATTTTTCATCCCTGCAAAAGGTTAGTTATGCAGTGCTGTGCTATTTGAATATTATTAAGCTGTGGATGTTTTTTTGGATTATGCATCTTATGCTCTTGACACATGCGAGAAATCTGCTCTTTGTTATAATTCCATCCGTACTCTATAAATTTTACCAGTTTGGCTCTCTTATTTGTTGTCAGCTTACTTTAGTTGTATAGTATCTTGTGATACGACAATATGATATATGACTACATAGAACTAGATACACATTGACAAAATTTGTGATTTGGCAAATGGTGAGTATGGTGGTCATAGCTTTTCCGATTTTCTTGGGTGGACGTTGTTTGAAACTTCTGATATGCTTGTCGCTGTGTTTGAGAAGTCAAGTTCTAATACTTTCCCCCATTGTCAACCCCTTCCTTCGGTTGTCCATCTTTCCTCCTTTTCTGGTTAGTGCACCCCAAGAATAAAGGTTCAATAGTACACTTGTTATATCTGGATGCTGAGGCTAGGCCTCCTACTAGCATCTTATATTGTTTTGTCCCTTCTAATTCTGAAAGTATAAGTTTTATCCAGGAATTTTGATTTAATTTCTTTCAGGCTTTGCATGTTTGCCTTAAGTTGATATGAATTTTTTCTTAATTTTGTATTTTCATTATGAAGACCGAAATGACTACTGCTGAGAGGGAACTTGACCAAAATACCAATTTTGATTGGAATCGGATTCAAGAAAGTGGAGAAGAAGTTAAACCATTATTTGGTCCAGGTTACACAGGACTTGTCAATCTTGGCAATAGGTAAGTCTGGTTCTCAAAATAGATATTCTAGGCCAAAAGTATATTTATTATTTTCACCTCTCTTATTTGTTCCCGATTTTGTTTCCTTACAGTTGTTACCTGGCTGCAACCATGCAAGTTGTTTTCTCAACTCGTTTGTTCTGTTCACGGTCAGTAATCACATTGATAAATAAGCAATAATCACTAAGTTCCAACGTGTGAAGTATTTTTTATAATTATTGTTTTCGTGGTTTATTGTTATAGATACTATATCAACCAAAATTTGAAATTGGCTTTCGATACCGCTCCTGCCGATCCAACTGTAGACCTGAATATGCAATTGTAAGTAACTAATTCATTATTCAATTTTTGTGGCGTATAATTGCTTTAGTTCCTTGAACTATTTCATTTTGGATTCCGGCTACTAATAATCACTGGTTGTGTACACCATAATCGCTCAATTTTGGTTGTGCTATGCGTGATTTTGTCATCATTTTCCACGGGCACTGTTATCTTTTGAAACTTTATAGTTTACTTATTGGACAAGCTCAAATTGAGCGATAAATTTTGTGACATGTTCTTTTTTCTGTGTTGCAGAACGAAACTTGCTCATGGTTTGTTGTCTGGAAAATATTCGGTTCCCATTCTGGAGGTATGTCATATCTGATAGCTCTTCTCTTTTAGCAGTTACATGTCTTCAGGTGGAATAACAATTAATTATTTGACGCACAGAATGATGGTATTGCAGCTGCAAACACTACACCAAGCGCTGTAAGCTGTGTTGACTTAACATTTTGCTCACTTGCATTATTTTGTCTTTACATCTGGCCTAACATTACCTGCCCGTTGTTTTGTTTTTTCCTTTTTCCCTAAAATTTGGTATCTTGTAATTACAATTGTTTTTGTTACTGCCTATTCTTCCAGAAGCAGGTGGGCATTCCTCCACGCATGTTTAAGTCGGTAATTGCTGCCAGTCACCCTGAATTTTCTACTATGAGGCAACAGGTATGTCTCGCATTTTTACTAACCTTTTCATAATGAGTTTTGAATCTACTTTAACAATGAAGCTCACTGAGTCAAGGCGTTCCAAATTATCAAAAGAGCAACTCGTAATTAATCTTTTAAAACTGCTTCTAGCCTTTCTGTTTTCCCTCCAATATCGATCTTATGCTTTCCATCCCTTCCTTCAGAATTTCCTTTTTTCTTAAAGTCAAATGAATTACGTTGCTCTTAAGTTCTTTCTAATATGCTACATGTGTTCTAAACATTAGAGATAGTTATTCCTTTTTGGGATTTGGGATGTTCCAAAATTAGAGATAGGTTTCTATTTTAGTATCATAAAACCTCATGATATTCCTAATTTATTATTTCACAATGAATATAGATGAAATTCTACACCATCTCTGAGAAAAATTAGTTTAAAGAAACTTTCTTCTATGTAAAAATTATAATCAAACATCAATTTTGAAAAATCGTCTGTTTTCTAAGGTATCTCTAATCTTGGAACTTAGGGATTATGTAATTTTTGTATTTTTTCTTATTGAGATATATGTTGTATAAACTATAGATAATTGATACCATCATATATCTGTAGGATGCGTTAGAGTTCTTCCTACATTTCATTGACCAAGTTGAACGAGTTAATGGTAGCAATCCTCATTTGGATCCTTCAAGGAGTTTTAAATTCGGTATTGAAGAGCGACTTCTATGTCCTTCTGGAAAGGTTGCCTACAATAGCAGACATGACTATATTCTCTCTCTTAATATTCCACTAGATAGAGCCATCAACAGAAGTAAGTTTCTATTTTCCGACTAGTCAATTAATTTTTGAATAATAATCCGCCCTAACCTCTAATGTTGTAATTAATTGAAAATGTAGATGAGGTGGAGAACTTTCACAAATTGAAGACTGCAAGGGGTGTTGAAGGGAAGGAAGTGTGAGTTGAACTGCTTTGGTTTCATATTTCTGGTCAAAGAACCGATGAGATCCATGTGAATACCTGCACTACTTGATTCACATGGTTCTCATTGTTACTTCTCTGCTAATCCATTCTAGCTCTAACAGGTCCGCAGATGAAATTATTCGCCCAAGGGTTCGTTTGGAGGATTGTTTGCAAAATTTTTCATCCGAAGAAGAGGTGCATGACTTTTACAGCACTGCTTTGAAGGGTAAAACAACCGCAGTGAAGTAAGACCTCTGAATTTTTTATTTTATTTTAATATCTTGCTCTTCTTTGCTTTCTTGACTCTTATACATCCTTTTATTGTTTTTGTAGAACTGCAGGTCTGACTTCGTTTCCTGATTATTTGGTGTTGCATATGCGGAAATTTGTCATGGAAGCAGGCTGGGTACCCAAAAAGCTTGGTATTCTCTCATTGCCTTGATTTATTTTTTTCCTATACAGTTTAATAGGAACAGTGTAACGATTCATGATTCGTTTGGTTCTTTTTTGGTGGATATCTAGATGTCTATATAGATGTTCCTGAAACGGTAGACATCAGTTACATGCGCAGCAAGGGTCTTCAACCCGGGGAAGAGCTGTTACCTGAAGCTGGTATGTGCTACTTACTTACTATATAGCCTTTCATTAGAGTCCTAACTCCTAATTGGTTTTGGTTAGGCTCATGTATTAGAAAATTATCATGCTGTGCAGCTGGAATTAATGACCAAAAAGTTATCAAACTAGTGTTAAAAGAAATTGAGTTTTTTTGTCTTGGTATGCTGATTTATTATAAAAAAAAAATTAGCTGCTGGTGGTGAGGCAGAAGTGCCGAAGATTATACCCAACGAGGATATAGTTTCCCAACTTGCGGTAATGGGATTCAACTACCTACATTGCCAGAAGGCTGCCATCAACACGTCAAATGCTGGAGTCGAAGAGGCCATGAACTGGTTACTCTCTCATATGGATGATCCAGGTTTTCCTTAATTATCATTTTGGGAAAAATTTACTTACTCTCATATTCAGTTACTTCACAACTAAATTAGGAGATTTTAATGCCCAATTTCTTATCTGACCAGATATTGATGCTCCCATTTCCCAAGAGGCTCAAAGTGCAGAGGTTGTATTTGATCAATCAAAAGTTGATACTTTAGTTTCCTTTGGATTTCAAGAAGAGGTAGCTCACAAGGCACTAAAGGCATCGGTAAGCTTCTCACACACACACACACTCTCTCTCAGTGTTGGTAGTTGCACATGGCACTTCGGTTTCCAAGAATATTAGATTTACATTCTTCTATCTTATCTGTCTGTGTACAGGGTGGTGATATTGAGAAAGCAACTGACTGGATATTTAGTAATGATGCTACTGGGCCATCTGATATGGATGCTACATCAAGCACCACTACTGTTGACACTGCACTACCTGATGGAGGAGGAAGTTAGTCTCCCTTACCTTCTTATTTTTTCTGATATGTTGATCTGCTGTTCTTTTAACAGTTACTAATTGATACTCTAGTCCCTCCGTTCCATTAGAGTCCCATTTGTAAAAAGAATTTGTTCCACAGAAAGTGTTATTTGTTCCGCATGCAATTAGTACTAAGAACTCATTATATTTGTGAATAAGCATTGAATAAAAATATGTCCGTAAATACCAAAGGAAACTAAAGTTATAAATTTTCGAATGGGACTCTTTTTGGGGAAGGGAGGCTGAAAGATTTAAGGACAATTATAGAAATACAATTTCCTTATGGCATATTTATTAAGGGTGTCAGTCATGTCATGTCGATGTATTTGTGTTCAGACATGACACCACATAATTGCCGTACACAGTTGACCTGAATTGTGTCTAGGCCTTTTTCTCAAACACTACCCGCTTATTATATATGTACCATGCCACAATAAGTGTCAATCGTCTGATGAATGGTTTGTGCTACCTGTGAACACACTGTCTCCACTTGCTTAAATAGTTACTAATATCTTGTCAAAATAAAATAAATAAATAAATAAATCATAATGCTAGATTAATTTCATTCTTTAATATACATAAAATCTTCAGATTTTAAATTCTTGTTACACATTCAATCTATTGTAATCCCAAATAGTGACAAACATTCGGGAACAGGTAAAATAATTCCCGTGGATTGTATCATTCTTCAAATCATTTTTTTAATTGATTACTTGTCTAGATTTTTCTAATCGTTTATTATCTAATAATATATATGAAAATAATTAATTTGTTGAGATAATATTGGAATTACTCGTTAACATACACCCTCTTTTTTAAGTGAAGTCAGCATCTTAAGTTGTATTTCTTGTTCTTAAATAAATTGTCACTTTGTCATTTTACAGAATACAGGCTTATCGGGCTAGTAAGCCACATTGGCACCTCTACTCACTGCGGCCACTATGTTGCTCACATTTACAAAGACGGGAGGTGGACAATTTTCAATGATGAAAAAGTTGGGGTTTCCAAAAACCCTCCGAAGGATATGGGATACTTGTATTTTTTTGAGAGGCTCGACAGCTAAAGTCGAAAGGCCCTAGGAATTCTAAATTTCGGACCGAAGCAGTGAGTTTATTCGTGGAGTAGACTAATCCTGTTCCCATTTTCATAGTATGTTAATGGCCTTGCACCATTGCCCTTTGTTATCTGTTGTATTGGGAATTTTCACTGCAAGATTTTAATCAGTTGCTTAAAAAACTTTTTCATACATCGATCCATCGCATCCGTCTATAATCTTTTTCAAACACAATAGTGAAACATAGCACAGGCAGTTTGTATAATTATATATGAATCATGTTACGGGCTAGAAGGAATTCTCCCATTTAGGCATCCTTGCTATGGGTGGGCTCGTTTAAAATTCTAGTTTGACTTGTTTAAAATTTGACTTGAGCTTGTTAAGTAAGTTCATTTAGTTTACTTAGTTGA